>JAJPUD010007436.1:5470-17685 GCA_023553655.1 Myrmecobius fasciatus | reverse complement strand
GCTGCTGCTGTGGAGGAATTCCTTCTTTCTCTTCCACTCGCTCTTTGATCCGTTCCACCTAAAGGGGGATGAAATGGAAAAGGTTGCTAGGATATGGGGCCAAGGAGTAGTACTAGGGAAAACAATGAGCTACATATATAAAAAAAGGGAGAGGGACAACATGAAATCATAGTAACTGAGGGGTAGGAAATATATTACCTTGTCTGTGGGTTCAATGTCGATCTCAATTTCCTTTCCTGTCAGCGTCTGAAATAGGCAAGGGCTTTGTTAGTTCCCATAGCCCAATTCATCTATATATAATTACTCTCCTGTTAGGTCCTAGAACCCGGGGAACTACTACCATTATTAGCTAGATGCACCTTATCAATTGACTTGGATTGGAAAATCAAACAAATTGGTTCCCCTAAAATCCTGAATTTTAACATAAATGGTCATTACATGTTTTTTCTGATCTGCTTTGGACTATCTATTCCAATCACCCTATGACAAAATTCCTCACCAAAATTAAAGAGAACACTGGTTCTGCTTGTGATGGGATGCCCAATGAGAGATGTCCTTAGAAAATTGATTAATGCCATTAACACAAAGAGCTGCTGCTCTATAAAAACCTGGCAAACAGGGGCAGCTAGGTGACGCAGTGGATAGAGCACCAGCCCTGAAGTCAGGAGGACCTGAGTTCAAATCTGGTCTCAGACACTTAACATTCCCTAGCTGTGTGACCCTGGGCAAGTCACTTAACCCCAATTGCCTCAACAAAAAGAAAAAAAAAAAACCTGGCAAACAGACAACCATAAAGATCCTCACAGACTATCAGGGATCATCTTTTGACTACACTTTAAGAACTATTAATCATTCTCTTTTTCAAAATCTTTCTCCAATTTCTATCACTTTCATTGAATTTTTAAAGCCAGACTCTTGAATGCCATGGCCCTCAGCTAACTCCATTATATGCTAGTATGCCTTACCCAAAACAACTTCAGAACTGTACCTTCAAGTTTAATTTAAAATAAAAATAACTGCTAGCATTTATACATCACAGAGCTTTGCAAAACAATTTACAAATATTATTTAATTTTATCCTTATAAACCTAGGAAGTATTGTTAGCCTCATTTTACATACAAGAAAACTGAAGCAGTCAAAAGTTAAACAATTTGCTCAAGATCACACAACTTTTAATATCACAACTAGATCTGAATTCAAGTCTTCCTGATACTAGGTTTAGAATGCTCTATCCACTGTGCCACCTTTGTACAATGGTACAAATATAGGCCCAGGTTGTTTGCATATAAGTTAGATTTCTGACTTGGCCTCTACACTGTCAGAGGTTTTTCCAGGCTAACCAAACATTAAGTATCAATTCGACATCTTTGTAACCAGTATTCCCCTTTTTCCTCTTGCATTGAAAAGTGAGCATGTGCATTTATACATTTAATTCTATTCTCACTCATCAAGGATACATTCTACTTCTTTGAACAATAGTTTTATCATCTTTATCCTCTATTGTGTGAACACATTAGAAATGTGTTCATATCCAATGAAATTCCTTTTTTAATTTTTCAATATGTCCAACCCATTCCTTTTAGCTAGATATACTCTTATAGTGGGCAAAGAATAATGGAACAAATGTTGCAGTGATATGTGTAACAACTTTATTTTTATTTTCTGCTCATATATTCATATTTACTATACATTTGTGGGTCTAATCAATTGGAATGTAAACACTGAAAGGAACAAAAATAATATTCAAACAATGCTTTGTTTGTTTCTATCTAACCTACCTAACCAAGCTACAGCACCCACTAAGCACTCACATATAAGCTAGGAAGATAATGTAGTCCTCAGATTTATGTAACACAATGAGAGATATATGGTTAGGAAGACTCTTGGCCATGGGGAAGTCACAGGGTCAACAATCTAGAGTTTTAGACTCCATCAAATACAACCCCAAAGGCAAAGAATTTAATTTTTGTCTTTTTATACCCCATGCCTTGTATAAAGAAAGATCTTAATAATTAATTGACATGCAAATGAGGAAACTGACATCCAGAGAAGGGACTTGCTGGTCCAGAGGAATTAAGTACTAAATAGACTTATAAGGGCAACTACTGTGATACTCTTTTCCACCTAAGAGCCTAGAGGAACAGGAGCAGGAGTACAGGAAATCCTTCATTTCTTTTGCCCCACGTCCCTGGGGGGGGTCTGTTCTCCAGTCTTCCCTTTGCTTCCCTGGTGCCAGAGGAGACAGAATAATACATATTCCAGGGAGTCATTTCTTTCAACCTTGCTGCCAACATCCTCATTGTTCCCACTCCCTTTACCTCTTCCTGAATGACCCCCCCCCAATCTCTACCCCTGCTCTACTCTAGCCTTATACTTAACCAAATGTAGGGGAGACATTGTTTGAATTCTTATCCCCATTTTACAGAGGAGCAAACTGAAGCACCAAACATGATTTGCCTAGGGTCACAGAGTTTACAAATATCTGATGCAAGATTCAAATTTGGATTTGCCAGACTTCAATATGTAAGTTAAATAATATTATAGATGGTGAGGACAAAGAGGGATAATTGTGAATTGGGGTTACTGGGGAACACTTTATAGGATATATACTAAGTGACCCAAGTTGATTCCCAGTGAATGCTCTATACCTTTTCAAAAGTTTCTAGGGAACATTGTCAAATCTTTCTTTTAATCTTTAATTTATTTTATTTAATCTTTATTTTATTCCATATTGTATCCTTCTAATTGAATGTAACTTTCTTGAGAGCAAGCACTATTTTATTTTTGTCTCTTATATTTTCAGCATCTGGCACAGTGCCTTCCCTGAACACAGTAGGTATAATTGGTACTAATTTGAAGCATGGGTTTAAATGAGACTTTTCTAAAGTAAAGGACAATGAGGAATCATTTGCAGACATTTGGGAATATCTATATTTTCCCCAATTACTTGCTTTTCTTCTTCTAGCTGCATTGATTTTTTCTACTTCACTGTTTCAGAAAGATTAATTTGGAATAGAAAAAAACAAAAATGAAGCTAGAAAGCTATTATAATAATTTAGATGTATGATAAAAAAAAAAAGGCTGGACTAGAATGTGGCAGTGAGAATGGAGAGAAAGGGATAATGGTAGGAATAGGTTCAAAAGAGGATTCAACAGGGCTTGGTGAAAAATTAGATATACCGGATGAAGGCAAGAAGTAATTTCAAATACCTAACTTTAGGAGAATGGGCAATTAATGAGATGAAGGAAATTGGAAAGAGATTGGTTTAAGACAATGAATTCAGTTTTTGGCATAGTAAGAATAGACAAAAGGATACATAAGTGGAAATGTTCCAACAGGCAGATGGACACAGGGGACTAGAAGCTGGGTGAAAGCCAAATATATTAGTTCAAAAAAAAAAGCCAGTATCAGTACAAAGAGAAAGCACAAACTGATCCTTGAGGGATAATCAATTTATGAGACAAAAGGAATCAGTGAAGAAGGAAACAAGGGATCAATCAGTATGGCAGGAAGAGAACTAAGATGGTAAATCATTATAAAAGCAAAAGATGGAAAGAATTTTAAGAGAAAATTGCTCAACTTTATCAAATGTTGTAGAGGAGACATAAGAGCCACTAAGATTTGGGGAAAAGATCATTAGTAAAATAAGTTTTGGCAGCATGGCAAGCATAGAGACCAGAGTTTCAGAGGATTGGGAGAGAAAAATGGAACAAGACACTAAAAGGTTAGTCATTCAAGAAGAAGGAAGGGATAGTAAGATTTATTATTTTATTTAATCCTGCAGAGAAGACAAAGGAATAAGGAAAGCAGTTTGTTAAGGAGTTAAGATTGAAGACACTAGACAAAAATCAGTAAGGGATGAAGTAAACCAAGTCAAATATAGATTTAAGGAAGGAAGAAAGATATTTTTCTTCTGAGACAGGAGAAAAAGATGAGAAGATAGATGGTGACATATGTTGAGAGAATATAAGGAAGCTCATATTGGATAGTCTCTATTGGATAGGTAGAATTGGGCAGTGAAAAGTACAGAACTTATTGTAGGAGTATGCTAAGAAGTCAATAAGAAGTAATTATTGCTAAGCAAAATTGAGGGTTAGGATCATAAGTCTAGTACTGGAGCAGAATTTTGAAGTCTTCTAGTTTGACCCTGTTATTTTATAAATGAGGTAAATAAGGCCAAGAAAAATTAAGTGGCTTGCTCAAAATCACAAAGGTAACCAGTGACAGAACTGAGATATGAAACAGGTTTACTTATTTCACATCTAGCAGTTTTTCTACTGTACTGACTGGTTGCACTCCATGAACTCTGCAGCTTTGGAAAAGAAAGTTTGGCAGAAATTAGGTTTGAGTTACACCCTGAACCACATAACTATTATAATAAGCTCCAATGAATGCATGACAAAAATATGAAAGGTCACAACATTTAAAAAGAGAAAAATGGAAATACTTTGCAAATCTATAGGTTAGAATTCTTTAACTAAGAAAGACATGGAATAATCAAATATAAAATAAACAGCTTTGATTACACAATATTGGAAAAGACTTACAGAAACAACATCAACATTAAGAAAAAGGTAACAGGAAAACATTAGAACAGCTGACCCTAAATTTTAGTGTAGCTATAGTGTATGGAGCTGGAAAAGAGAAAGAATATAAACAGATGACTAAACCACAAGAGTAGCATTTGTTATGGCTTAGCAAATGACCCTTTATAGTGCTTACGGTATGATATTTCCATAAAAGATAACCTATAAACATGAATATGTCTACAGAACTAGGGGAATCATTGATGTTCTTCTTTCTCTTTTCCAAGTTTCTATTTCTTAATTTTATCCAAATTTAATCAGCTACACAAGAGGAAAAAAAAAATGTTACAAGAAAGGTAGAAGCACGTCTAGAAATAACTGATTAATTTGGTAAATCACAATTGAGAAAAGGAAAGGTTTTTTTTTTTTCTGAAAAGCAGAACTGTAAGAAATAATAAGAAAAAGTAACCTTATATATATGGAGAAGAGACAATTTTAGAGGAAAGTTAGTGTTAGTCCTAAATATTGGGCACCAAGAAATAACTTCTCAGCCTAAGGAGAAGAAGCCGACAGTGGGAGAACTTCGTCAGTGTCCTACTCAAAGTCAGGTGCTCTAGGAAAATACTCCCAATTTTGTCTCTTAAAAAGGAGGCTTGGGATACCACTAATGATGCCAATATGACTTTCAAAGATTTGAAGCCAGAACTTACAAGTTCAAATCCCAGTTCTATCTCTAGCTGTGTGATCCTAAGCATACTCTGAAATCTTTCGGGGCCTAGGTTACCTCATGTATAAAATGAAGGGATTGAGCTAGATAATATATGAAATCGCTTGCAGCTCTAAAAACTATGATCCTTAACAAATATGCCAGGGTCAACGTCATGAGTGTGCATTACTAAGAAACCAGTTAAAGGGGCTGGAAGGAAAAAGGGAAAGTTTGATGGTCGAGGTTCAAGGCTAAAGAGGAGGTATGGCACAGAATAGTGAATCTGGAAGCAGAGGGCCCGAGCTCAAATCCTACCTCTGATGGCTGGGGGCGTATATGACCGTGGGCGAATTAATGTTTCTGGACCTCAGTTTATTCTACTGTAAAATAAAGCCGTACCGGACGGTCTCTCTAAGACTCATCTCTAAATTTATGACCCTAAATTTCAGATGTGCGCATAAAAGGAGGAAAAAGCCCCCCAGAGACAAGCACACACGCCCAGCCGGTAGCTAGCCGGGGAATAATGTCGACGGAAGGGACGAGGCTAAAGGCTGGAGGCGCGGCCTTGCTGCCCCTGCCCCTGCCCTTGCCCCTGCGCGGAGCCCAAGGTCTGGTCTCCCGAAGCCCCCAAGCCGGGCTTTGCCCCAGTTTCCCATCAACGCTCGCGCCCAGCTTCGGGGTTGTCAGTGTCCTACATCCTTAGGGGGGACAGCCTCACTCTTTTGTTACTCTGCCTCTCTGGGTTGGAACAGTCAAATCCCGTCCCAGTACTTCCCAGCAAGGATTAGAGGATCCCACCTTCACTTTGATCAGCATCTTCCCCCCGTACACAAGGCTCTTATGGATGAATCGCTGCTGCTGCTGCTGCTGCTGCCGCCGCTGCCTCCGCTGTGTAGCACTCCGCCTGGAGGGGACTTCCGCTTCCGGATCACCGTTTGGATTCCAGGCCCCTGGAATCTTCCAATCTGATTTCCTACCATCAAATATTTAGGGATTTAGCCCCTTCATCTTAGCGACTAGGTGAACAAAAAGGGTAAGGAGCTAGTTATGCCGGACCCGTCGCCTTCGAGGATCTGGAAGTCTTCACAGCTCGAATTCTTCCGGCCAACGAACGAGACTCATTTCCCGTCATACCCCGCGACAACCTGGCCAGACCCGCTTACCCTCTGGGGATTGTAGTTTTTCTTCCTTAGGTCTAACGTCTGCCCGACTTGGTGGACTCTGTTTCCCAGAAGTCCACGCGAGACTCCCCTTAAGGCCTGAGTTTCTAGTCTCCTCGCTGGCTGAAACTGAAAGACATTGATGGAGCTGCGCGTGGTCTGTTGCTAAGCTAGAAGTTGGGTCAATTGCTAAGGTGGGTTTCGCACCCGGAAGTAATCCCTCTTCTATTTCTCACCTTAAAATTTTCCTGCCTCGGTTTTAGGGTGGCAGGGGAAAGAGGGAGGATATTATAGGGAGGGTAGTGTTGTACTTGGCCAGCATCAGCCATGCTTCCCCGGCCAACTACTTCCCAAGTAAATAATATATAGGTCTCTGAAGTAATAAACGGTAAGGTCAAAGGTTACATTAAATCGAAGAGTGACACTAAGGGGACTTCGGTAAGAGAGCCTCAGTGCTGCCCGAGCAGAGCCCTAGGACTCTGGGATTGCGGGTGCCCTCTATGCCTTAACACATTCAGTCTCCACCTTGCCTTTCTTCTGACTTTCAGGTACCTGTTTACACTCAATCCCACCATGCCTCATATAGACAATGATGTGAAGCTCGACTTCAAAGATGTCCTGCTAAGGCCCAAGAGAAGTACTCTTAAGTCCCGAAGTGAGGTGAGGCTGGGAGTATGATTCTTTATTCTACCTTAGAAAATCAGCCTAGTGTTTAAGACTAGTGTGAAGTGATTGTGGAATTTGGAAAAAGCAAAGTTCACTTGACTTTTTTCTCATAGGTGTATATACATATATATGTACACACACACACACACCCTAGCAGGGTTTAATGTTGCACATTTTAAAGCATTATTGTTTTAAAGCTGCTATTAATACTTTTCCTAATGTCTCCTACCCCATATCCCTGCTGTGTAGGTGGATCTCACAAGGTCCTTCGAATTCCGGAATTCAAAGCAGATGTACACAGGGATCCCAATCATTGCTGCCAACATGGATACTGTTGGCACCTTTGAGATGGCCAAGGTGCTCTGTAAGGTAGGGTGCCACTTATTCCCTTCTTTTAAGTGATATTCAATGACCCTAGCTGTCTGCATAATTTCCCTCCCCAAATTCAGCTTTATACCTATGGGTAATTATTCCTGCCTTTGGACAAGAGTAGACAGATGCACACTTGACATCTTTGAAGAGTTTTTAATTATTTTAGTTTTAGAACCAACCTTATAATCTCTTATGCCACTCATAAAATGTGCAATTTCCCCCCCTTTTCTTCACCCCCAACATACACAAAGGCATGCCACAATTAGAATTGCCCTTAATGTAATTTCATAATGAGCACTGTGAATAACATAAAGTCCAAATCCTAGTGTAAAGACAAAAAACACTTTTGCACTATGACTCTTCCCATCACTTGTTTATAAAATTACTTTTATGAAACTACCCTTTGTTTTTACTGGAACAATTAGTAACTTTAGTGTATTCCTTTGTGAATAAAAGCACATCCTCCACCTATACCATCCCCCAAGCATTTTTTCTCCCTTCTTTTATGTCACAATTATGGCAGAACCATAACTAAGACACTAAATGCAGTGAGACTGATGTTTTTGTATTGCATACAATATGGTGTATTTTTTATGTACACAGTATCTTATTGAACATCCTATTTGAAGATATTGCTGCTGACAATTTTGCAACCAAATGTAGCCGGGAAGATAAGATGAGTGAACTTTTCTGCCCTGGGCCTATGCTATATTCCATTGGTTAGTGGCTGTATATCCATCAATGGATTTGTCTGTTGGCATGTTGGTTTTTTATTTTTTTTATTTTTTTTTTTTTATTGCTGTAATCCTCTCTGCCCTGACTACTGTCACTTTTTGAAAAAACATAGCTTTGCTGTGTTGATTTTATTCTCTCAATGTCCTTTAGGAGAGTGATCTTTGAGTCAAGAGTCTGAAAGATGTGGGTTTATGATAGCTTTGTAATTCTTGGCAAATCTCTGAATACAATTTGTTCCTCCTTATCCACCCTACCCCAAGTAGTGGGAATCTGCCTCTTATCTGCATTGGTGGAAGGAGTTTCCTCATCAGGAATTCCTTCTTGCCTCTGATCTCTAAACTTTAGCCTGCCATTCAGTTCATATGTGAAAGTTGTACTGTTGTCCATTTCCCATATACCCTTCTCTAGCACAGCTGATTTGTGATGAGCATGATTTCAGTATTAATGATCTGTTTGTATTGTCAGTTTGTCATACTGTATTATATCTATGAGTGCTAAATAAATCAGATAAGAGTGTGCTACTTACAAGTCTCATAATTGTAACATAATAAGGATTGGACATGTTTTAACAGCTGTGCTGTAAATAAACCTCTTTGTGTTTAGTCTGATGCACTATTCTGTCAAGATTTCCTAAAGGGAATCTTCATTTCCTGAACCCTGGTTTCTTGGTCTGTCAGCATATTGTTTGGGTTATGTCGCTGAAAGAGTAAAATACATTGCTAGCTTTTAGCTCTTATTTCTTTTAAAGATCTTTAGCTAAGTAAAGAGTTTTGTGAAAACCTGACTTCAAATATGCCTTAACATTAGATTAACTTTGCCAACTGTCTTTTCTTACATATGTGTTACATATACAGTCATAAGCCACAACTATTGGAAGCCTTTTTTCAAGAATTTGCTATATTTTCAGTTTTTGAATTAAGGAACAAGGGATTTGGCTTTAAGACTCATTGTTGTCCTTGAACATGAATATACATACATTAAATATGATCACACATAAAAAAAGATTCTGCCCCTCTTCATTTCAGTGGTTATGGAGGAGGAATCAATTACCTGCTAGTTCTAGTACCATTGACAGTATTGCTAGATGGTACCTTAATGACATAAGGCAACTTCTTTGGGCAGCCAATTACTAAAATGCTGCCATTCACTAGATACAAATACAGGGAAACATGCTAATTTAGCACCATTGGCCTTATAAAATAGCAAGGCATCTAGACTCTCATATCAAGTACCTTACCTCAACCATTCTAGTTGCCTGCAAATTCAAGAGCCCAGCATCTTCACTGTTCGTCTTTTGGGGCCCTGTGACAGGATAAACTCATATGGTATTCCTGGAGCCCCTGCCAGTCTCAAAGGAAGAAGGATAGTCTCTTGGTCCTGCCTGTATATCCGCTGCCTGTCCCATTGCACCAATTGCTCATTACCATATTAACTCCCTATCAGCATTGAAGCAGGATCAGAGTAGATGCCAGCAGATGGGATCCTAAACAGGCAAATAGGAAGTTACAAAAAAAAAAAAAAAAAAAAAAAAAAAAAAAAAAATTATTATAATCCTTGGAGTGAGGTCTGTGGTAAACACAGGATTGGGTTGATTACAACTAAAAGCTCAGCTACTATTCAGTTACTTCTTTACACTAATTCAAAAGGGATTAATTGTGTAAGGACACATTTTATAAGGAAGCTAAAATCATTCTATTTTTACTTCTCTTCAGTTCTCTCTGTTCACGGCTATCCACAAACACTACAGCCTTGAGCAATGGAAGGAATTTGCTACCCAGAATCCTGATTGTCTAGAGGTAATGTGCGACCCTATCTTATTCTACTCCCACAACACAGCCATATAAAGAATCTTTTCTTCAGGGATCTAAGCCCATCTCTTCTAACTCTTGCCTCTGTATCTCTAATCCTTTTGCCCTGTTAATTATCCATAATATGATTCCCATCAGATCAGTTTTAACTTTTTTTTTTTTTTTGCCTGTCCTATGATAATCTGGTGACAGCTATGGAACCTTTTCAAAATAAAATTTGTTGCTTACAATTATAAAAAAGGGGAATGTTATTTTAGTTACAGGTTTGTGAAAATGATTTTTTTCTCTACAAGATGGCAGAACCCTCAAGGCCTCTTGAGGATTTCCCTTATGAATCCCCATTTTAGATACTAACTACTGTTTCTTCTTCAGCATCTAGCTGCCAGCTCAGGAACAGGCCCTTCAGACTTTGAGCAATTAGAACAAATCCTTGAAGCTATTCCTCAGGTGAAATACATCTGCCTGGATGTGGCCAATGGCTACTCGGAGCATTTTGTTGAATTCCTGAAGGATGTTAGAAAACGGTTCCCTCAGCACACGATCATGGTATGTCCTTGCTTTGTTTGCTACGCATCTTGGCATATTCCTGGCTTGTCTTCACCTCATCCTATCTGTTCCTTTCACAAAATTATAGAATTTAAGTTTTGGAGAGACCACAAAGATTATCTAGTCAAACCTCTCCGTTTCACAGATGAAGAGAAATGCCACAGCTCCTCCTGTATTAGAGAATTTCTTCCCTCCAACCTCATCTATCCCATTTAATTTTATACTATCATAACTTTTAACTCTGTGCTCCTTATACAAGATGGCCCAGAAATATAGCTTTAAAGTTATATTTCAATTTTGGAGCCACCCTGTATTTCTTGATGAAGCATGCCTGACACAGCCCTTGAGAACCTTCTGACCAAATATCCAAAATAGAATCTTTTGCATCCTATACATAATGGTCTGTTCACTGAGGCTCAGATGTGCCATGGACACATAAAAGGAAGCACATGGGATGGGTGATAGCTGAATTCTTGCACATTGTGATTAATTTCCTTTTGACAAATGGCATTTTAAAACTATACAGAATGATGAAATGAGGCCATTATTCACCTTGCGGAAAAGGCCTGACAGGTTTCAGGAGTCAGGTTTGAGTTACCTCCACTATGAGGTAGCCATACACTCACATCCAAGAGCTGGCCCCAAATGGGCATTCCAACTTCTTGGACCAATCCATTTTCCTCTTAAATGTCCTGCCACATCTTCCAGCTAATCCTGGCATTGAGACCAGCGGGAAGGTGCTTCACTAAAACAGCTTCTAATGCAATGTTGCCACACCAGTTATGGAGACTAGTTAATGCATATGAGTCAGAATTTAACACAACTGAAATAGGTATTGGTATTAAGAATATAAACAAGAAGATATTGGGAAATGTCTGCTTGACAAGAAACTGAAATGTATCCTTGGAGACCCTTCATTGCTAAAACCACCACAATGTTGACTTTAGCACAATTAAGGATACATTTTAATTTTTTCCTAGAATACCCTGGTTCATTCATTCTTTCAAACCCCAATACCTTTCCTTGCTATTTGCCCCACAGGCTGGGAATGTGGTGACAGGGGAAATGGTGGAGGAGCTGATCCTTTCTGGGGCTGACATTATCAAAGTAGGAATTGGACCAGGTAAGCTCTAGCTTCACTCTGTCAACAAAAACCTACCCAACCTATCTTCCCATGGTTTTAGGAAACTGTAAGATACTGGGGTCTTCTTCCTTTCCCTGTCTATAGGCTCTGTATGCACCACACGAAAGAAGACTGGGGTGGGCTACCCACAGCTCAGTGCTGTGATGGAATGTGCTGATGCTGCCCATGGCCTCAAGGGCCACATCATTTCTGTAAGTTATTGAAGATCCAAAACATGTTTTCTCATATCTGGGAATAAATATCAAAGAACTTTCGGAGTTGTGAGCCAAGACGACTCTAGAGCTCTTCCCCATATGGAGACGTAATTGCATGGAAAAAGAGGCATCTGAAAACAAGATTTGGGCCTTTTCTGAGTTACTATCACCATCTCACTAGAGTTCCTCTCCTCTCCACAGGATGGAGGCTGCAGCTGTCCTGGAGATGTGGCTAAGGCTTTTGGTAAGTAGTTGGTTTGAGGCAGGAGAACTGCTTAGAGTCTAGTGCTATGTCATTACTTAAGACTCAGAGAGAGAGAGAGAGAGAGAGAGAGAGAGAGAGAGAGAGAGAGAGA
>JAJPUD010007435.1:41242-107752 GCA_023553655.1 Myrmecobius fasciatus | reverse complement strand
TAGTTTTCCTTTGTTTTGACTAGTTTCTGGAATTTATTTGAAGACTTTAAGAAAAAATCCACACTGAATTACCAAATTGAATAAACAGTCATTGTTGAAATGATGTTTGGAAAACTTCTCAAACTAAACATCAAGTTACTATTCAGTCTCTGAAGAAACTAATTTGAAAGGCACCTTACTCTGCTATTATTGGATGAAGGTATGAGAATGTGAACCATCAAGGCATAGGAAGATGGTGCTAAAATCTTTATCTTGAATTTTTTCACATACCTTCTCAAGTTCTTTGGACAAATATTTAAGATATAAGGTATCTTTGAAGATTTGGAATTTAAACCATTTATTTATTTATTTATTTTAGGGTGGAAAAAGAGATGAAGTACATGTATAGAGTTAGAGAATCATTGCTCTAGATCTAAAAAGGATCTTAGAGGCAATCCAAATGATCCTTTGTTTCATTTTATAGTTTAATAAACTGAGACCCAGAGAGCTCAAGTGACTTGCTAAGATTGACAGGTAAGAAGCTCCTAATGACAGATTATAGATTCTGAGATTCTATGTACACACTCAATTTAGAAATGCATCTTTAGTATTTCTAATAGGACATTCTACTGGAAAACATGCTTTCTATTGCATAATGCTATTCATTATATTTGTAAATAATTTTAATTATTAAAAATTTCTTCCTCATATTTAACTGAGAAATCATAATAACTTTTGTCTAGTTTTGAACTCTGGAGCATCTCACAACAAATTTGCTCTTTAAATCTGGAGTTCCTAACTTGTGATTTGAGGAGTTCAGGGGCCTTGAATTTACAGCAAGAGATCCATGTCATTCGGTGGCACAGTATAATAAATAAATAAACTTTATTTCCATAGGCTGAATAAATACTGTATTTTGCACACTCAAACTCTACTATTTTTAATTAATTTAATTTTCACTATTTTAAAAATGTTTATAGAAGTAGTTGTGATTAATAAAATACATGCTAATATAACTGTGTTACTGAATTAGTAGCACCCTTTTGTCATTTTGTGTTTTCTCAATCAACAGATAATCAAATTAACATAATGCTTGGCACACAATAATTCATAAACATTTTTTCATTCATACATACATTAATTAATTCTGTTCCTTCACATTAAAATGTGGGCATTCCATTAAAAACTGGTTTTCATATTTGAGATAGTTTGAAAGACTACCCTAGAATCAGAATAATAGAATTCTAGAGCCAAAAGGGGCCTTGGAGGATAGTTCATCCCTGTATTCTTTTTTTTTTTCTAGATTGAAATTTATTATATTTAGTTAAGCTTGCTGAATGTTTGAGTTTGTAGTTCAATTTATTTCATTCTTCTCTCCAAAATGTGGATACTTCAAAAATTAACTAGTTTGAAAAAAAAATTAACTAGTTTGTCTGTTGATCTAAGGTAGGTCTGAATATCAACCAGCTAAGACGAGCACATCCATCTGATGTTCAAATATCAGGGAAATCAGTGCCTAATTCTAGTCTTTAACCCATTTTCAGAGGAAATTCTTTTTCTCTCTGACTTTAATCCCTTCCATTAAAACTTAGGCCAATATATTTTTTAAATTGTTTTTGAGATAGATTGGAATTTAATGATCATTCTTTGACCTTGAAAATATAGATTATTATTAAATTATGTTCCAATATTTGCTCTTTTCTCTAAATTACTTCATTCCCAGTTTCTCCTTAAAGGAGAATTTTTTTTCTTTCATTTAATTTCATTTTTTTTTCATTTAATCATTTTCATTGCTGTCTTCTGAACTTCATGGAATTCTTCATGGAAATGTATTCAAGATCTATTAAAAAAGAGAAACTGCTTATCTCAAGCTCCTGTAGAACAATGTCCATAAAAGACAGGGCCTTACCCAGCTTGGGGACCTATCATTTTTTTTAAATTTCTTTCTTGGAGACAGTCCTTTTGGGTATAAGACTTTTGCTTGGCAAGTTCATCTGAGATATGTGGAGTGTCTTATATAATTTGGGAATATAAATCCTTTATGCACCTTGGGGTCACCTGATTGGGGAGCAAAGGTTTAAACCTTGGAATGATGCCAATTGGTCAAGTTCTGGGACTTTAGGCCCCCCAAAAAAGTTCTCCTATGTCCTATGGAGAGGTTAGTAAATACCTTAATTTTGTGTTAACAAGTTGTAAGCATTTTATAGTGACTGATAAGCTTTTAAAAATATTGTCATATTTTCTTCAAAATTGAAAAATATCCTCTTGATATAGCATATTTTGTTTCTATTCCCCCCCCCCCCAAGAGGAACATGCACTTAAGACTTTTTCCTAACTCTTGGAAGCCTAGTGCTGTAATGTCATCATTCTTTTCTTCTATTGTATGGCCTGCTTCCTGAGTCACTTCTCAGACAATCCCCTGGCCCATTCCCTTTGCCCCAAATATGGAGTGATTATAGAACAATATCAGACAATATATCACAAGGTGTTGAATCGTGCTATAGAGAATAAAAGCAAGAGGAATTCAGACAAGAGAGAACAGTGTAGAATGTAATTTTGGGGGAAGGCATTATAAAATTATGATAATAATAATGATGATTATGATAAGTAGTATTTATATGACACCTACTAGGTGCTCAATACAAATATTATTTCATTTGATCCTCACAAAATTATTACCCATTTTATAGTCGAGGAAATGGACTTTAAGTGACTTGTCCAAATGAATAGCCTAATAATTACTAAATTATAACTATCAATAAATTGATTAATAAATTAGTAAATACCAAGAACAAGAGTGTACTTAAACTTGTCTTTCTGACTCCAGGGTCAGTGCTTCATCCATTGTGTCACCTAAGAGTCAGTTTTGAGCTGAGCCTCAAAGGCTGGGTAGGTTGTAGAGAGATAGCACTAATCTTCCTTTATGGCCTTTTTCTAAGGAATATTTGATTCCCCTTTCCCCCAACTCCAGATGCTTTGGACAAGTGAAAAAGAGAAGAGTGGCCCCAATCCAATAGTAATTGGCATGGTCTGGACACCACATTTTAATAAGGATATTGGCAAGTTAAATATCATAAGGGTTACCAAACTGCTAAGGGGACAGAACATGCCATATAATTATTAGTTGAAGACAATGGGAATAGTTGGGCTGGAGAAGACTCAGGAACATTATGAAAATTATCTTTTTATATTTGAAAGGCTGACAAGTGAAAGAGAGACCCAAATTTTTCTATGTGCTCCAAAGCATAGGACTAGAATAGGTAGAATGGGCAGAAAAATAGATTTAGGTTCAAAGAAATGCAATTTTATTTTTGATCATTGTATTTTAATATCAATGCATTTTTTAAATTTTAATTCAATGCATTTTGTTCTGTGCACCTAAGGACATTATTCTAAGGGTTCCATAGGTTATTCCAGATGGACAAAGGAGATCTGTATAGTCATAGTTTCAATTACCATTTCTTTACAGATGATCCACAGGTCTATTTACCTAGTCTATGTCCATCTCTTGAGCTCTGTTCCTTCATCACCAAATAATTGTCTTTTTGAACATCTCAAACTGGTTGTACTGTAGACATCTCTCAAAACTAATATGTCCAAAACAGAATTCATTATATTTCCATCCAAACACTCCCACTCTGAAAACTTCTCTATTATTTCAAGAATACCATTATCCTTCTATCATCCAGATGTTCAATTTTGGTGATATCCTAAATGTTCTGTCTTGTTCAATCACAGATCTAATCACTTGTCACCTAGTGTAATTTCTTTCTCTACAACATCTCTTGAATATGTTTCCTTATCTCTACTCATCCACATCACCATCATACATTAAGGTTTTATCATCTCACACCTGGACTATTATAATAGCTTCCAAATTGATTTCCTTGCCTTAAATATCCTAACTTCAATCCATTCTCCCCACAGTACTATAATGATTTTTCTAATCATATCATTCTTTCCTACTAAAAACAAACAAACAAACAAACAAACAAAAAAACTCCAGTGAAATCTCATTACCTCTAGGATTAAATCTAAACTACTTTTTTGGTTATTTAAAATTCTGTGTCTGATGATTCCTATTCTAATATTTGTTCTGATTGACTAGGCTAGTGAGTGAATGAAAAAATCTATAGAAAGGAGCCCTTTTCTTTTTCCAACTTCAACAGGTTTAGTTCACCATTCCTTGGCCAGGGGATAACTCTGGGAGGCTGAGTTCTGGTTATATTGATTCATTACTGAGAATCCTCTGATTGACAGATGATCAATAAAACCTCAGGACTCAAATGATTTTTTTAAAATGCTAGTTTCTCAGCTGACAGTACTGGCAGGAATCATTTAAGTAACTGAATTCTATTCTAATTATTCTGTGAATGCACAGTATGATTCTTTTAAATTTAATATTCCTTTTTTATGTGTATGAATAGGGATAAATCACTTGCCTAAAACCCAATTAGTGTTTTTACACAGAACTTTTTTTTGCACTTCTTTTCTCATGGAGATCTTTGCATGCTTTCAAACCATAACTCTTAAATATAATTAGGATCTTTCCTTTAAGTAGTCAATATGGAGATTTTATGAATCAACAAATGTGAAAATAGAAACCTACTTTAAGACTTCCTGAGCAATGAGCAGAAACCAAAAATGACTTTTTGGGTATAAGACAGGGAGTTTATACTCCCAGTTGCTGGTTCTATACTCCCAGAAGTCATTCCTATAAATTATACTAGTATTTAGTTAATACTTTTTTCTCCATTTCTTTTTTTCTTTTCATTTAACAAGTTCTTATTTCTTCTTTCCCTCACTTTCTCTCTCACTGAAAAGAGAAAAAGCAAAATCCTTACAACAAATAGGCAGTCAATTGAAACAAATTCTTATGTGGGTCATATCCAAAAAATGTCTTACTCTGCATCTTGGATCAATCACCTCTCTATGATAAGGTAGGTAACATGCTTTATCTTAGGTTCACCCTGATTCCAAGATCCTTAGGAATGATAATGCTTCTGATTAAGCACCCACAGCCATTATCCTGTGAAGCAACTCTCTGGGAAATGAAGTTTGGCAATTGCTACTACCATGCCTATTGAAGACTAAGAAAAGAAAAATCTTGCCAACAAAGTCCTTGGTACTGCCAAATGGTTTAACATCAGAACTTGTATGATTTTATCAGTGCAAAATACATTTTTAACAAAAGCATGACTATCTTTGCTACTGAACTCTGAGAACCTTGGGCCCTATCCATTTGACTTGCAGCTCAAATATTCCAATTGTATTGTTTCCCCCATGGAATGTGAGCTCCTTGAGAGAAGGGACTATCTTAATTTCTCTTTGTATCTGCATCAGTGAGCACAGTGCTCACTCAAAAAAAGGACAAGAGCTATTTGATAAGTTCTTAAGAATCACACCTACTTAGTATCAAAAAGTCAGAACTTAAGTTGTGTCCTCCTTACCCACCCAGTGCTCTTTCTACTAAAACAGATTAGTGATTGTTTGAAAAATCTAATATTCAGTAAATATTTTTTCTAATTTATAACATTTTAGCTCATTTAATCGACATTCATTGCTTAATCAACAACATTTGCCGAAGATTGGAAACATACAAGAGAAAAATAAAAGTAATTTCCCTGATCTCCAAACAGTGGAAAATTAAATGAAGATATGAAAAGGAACATGAAGAATTGAAAAAAATGTATTCATCACTACAGATAAACAAAGTTTAAACTGTATAAGAGCTGATGGAACCTGAAACATTTAGAACCAGGTAGGGTTAAGTGAGGAAGGCTTCATGGTGAAAATGATGGATATTTATAAAAACATTTTGGTGTAAGGAGGACCAGCCATTGATACTCAACACATCAAATATTTGGCAATTTCTCCTAATGGGTGAAAAACATCTGCCAAATACCAGACAATTGGTTTGTAAGTATCTATCTTTTGGAGAAGCACTATTAATGGACAATGAAGTAAATCCAGAATTGAGTAGGAGGAAAACAGTAAGATTGATTGTATTTGGGAAATTGTGCAGCACTTTTAATGATTCTCAAGCTGCTCCCTGAACACAAAGTCTATTCTAAAAATACCACTATTATGTTAGCAATGCTGTATGACCATGAAGCAGAGAGTATCACAATGACAAAGAAGAGAAAATTTTAGGCAAGCCAAGCATCATGGGAAGATGTATTGTAGGTGTAAGAAGGCTAAAACATGTTATCAATGATGATTTCTCTTTAGAGCATGATGAAAAAGATATTAAGGTTATAAGGTTGGAATATGAGATAGGTTTATGACATAAGATGAATGAAGATGAAAAGAAGCCAGACTGAACAATGAATGTCTTGGTATATATAAAATCTACACAATCCATATTAAAAGAACCAGAAGAAAGTCTCCATGAAGTTGGGAGAGGATTTATGAAAGAAAATGAATCCATTAGTGTCACAGAATTAACTTACCTAAACTATGGAGACATGAGAGTTTCTTATAAATTGGCATAGTGTCTACTTGTGGCCCTTTTTAATGAGTACATTTTCTCTTTGCAAATGGTTATTACTGGAACACTTGAAAATGAATTCCCCTAGTATGGCAGAAACTAGGCATTGACCCATACTTAACACCAAATACCAAGATAAGGTCGAAATGGGTTCATGATTTAAATGCAAAGAATGATATTATAAACAAATTAGAAGAGCACAGAATAGTTTACCTCTCAGATCTGTGGAGGAGGAAGGAATTTGTGGCCAAAGAAGAACTAGAGATCATTCTTAATCGCAAAATAGATAATTTTGACTATATCAAGTTAAAAAGTTTTTGTACAAACAAAACTAATGCAGACAAGATTAGAAAGGAAGCAATAAAATGGGAAATCATTTTTACATTCAAAGGTTCTGATAAAGGCCTCATTTCTAAAATATATAGGGAATTGACTCAAATTTATAAGAAATAAAGCCATTCTCCAATTGATAAATGATCAAAGGATATGAATAGACAATTTTCAGATAAAGAAATTAAAACCATTTCTAGTCACATGAAAAGCTGCTCTAAATAACTATTGATCAGAGAAATGCAAATAAGACAACTCTGAGATACCATTACACACCTCTCAGTTTGGGTAAGACGACAGTAAAAGAAAATGATGATTGTTGGAGGGGATGTGGGAAAAATGGAACACTGATACATTGTTGGTAAAGTTGTGAAGTTATCTAACCATTCTGAAGAGCAATTTGGAACTATGCTCAAAAAGCTATCAAATTGTGCATACCCTTTGATTCAGCAGTGTTTCTACTAGGCTTATATCCCAAAGAGATCTTAAAGGAGGGAAAGGGATGCACATGTGCAAAAATGTTTGTGGCATCCCTTTTTGTAGTGGCAAGAAACTGAGTGTATGCCCATCAGTTGGAGAAGGACTGTTAAATGGAGATGAATGTTATGGAATAACATTCTGTAAGAAACGATCAGCAGGATGATTTCAGAAAGGCCTGGAGAGACAAATGAACTGATGCTAAGTCAAATGATCAGAACCAGGAAATCATTGTACATGACAATAACAAGATTATATGATGATCAGTTCTAATGAACATGGCTCTTTTCAATAATGAGATGATTCAGACCAGTTCCAATTATATTGTGATGAAGAGAGCCATCTACACCCAGAGAGAGGACTGTGGGAACTGTGTGGATTACAACATAGCATTTTCACTCTTTTTTTTGGTTGTTTACTTACATTTTATTTTCTTTCTATTTTTTTCCCTTTTTGATTTGATTTTTTCTTGTATGGCAAGATAATTTTATAAATATGTATGCATGTAGTGGATTTAACATATTTTTACCATGTTTAACATATATTGGATTACTTGCTATCTAGGGGAGGTTGTGGGAGGAACAGGGAGGGGAATTGGAACACAAGTTTTTGCAAGGGTTAATGTTGAAAAATTATCCATGCATATCTTTTGAAAATTAAAAAAAGCTTTAATAAAAAAAGAGAGAAAATGAATCTGTTATTATGTACAAAGCACTTGTATGCTAAGTGTTTTACAAATGCCATCTAATTTTATCTGCACAACAGCCCTGGGAAGTAGGTGTTATTATTATCACCATTTTACAACTGAAGAAATTGAAGTAGGCAATTGTTAATGACTTGCCCATGGCCATAGAACCAGTAAGTATCTGTACTTGAATGTAGTTCTTTTTGACTCCAGAATTATACCTTTATCCATTGGACTATCCATTCATTTACCTAAGATAAGATATCTTTTCTGCTATTTATAATTATTAGAAGGTTACCTGGGAGACTGAGAAGTTCAATGACTTACCCAGGACTTCCAAAGACAGTACAGTTAAGGCTTGAACCCAGATATTTCTTTCTCTGAAGTCAGTTCTCTATTATACAATGTTATTTTTTTTCAAAATATCTTTACAAAAATAAATATCTTGGCTACATGATTAAATAGTTGCTAAATTTTTTTATAGGAAGTAAATTAGAGGGTTTTGAATTACTGTGGTTTTTACCACATTCTTCCATTCAATCAACAAATATTTATTCAGCATCTATTGTATATTACCACAGCAGATGTAAGTATAACAAAATAAGATCCCTGACCTCCATAATTCTATGATCTGGAAAGGAAAACAAATCACTCATACTCAACTAAAGATAGTTAATGGCTACCTTATGAGATAAAGACAGTAAAAAGTTTAGATTCAGAGAAAGGTGAGATTATATTTATCTGTAGATAATAATTTAATCATTCATTAATTCAACAAATCTGTATTGAATATTTATTGTGTGTAAGGCACTCTAGTAGTTGTTTAGGGGCAGGTTTCATGAAAGAATTGTCTTGCTTTGTCTTATCTTTATCTTCTATCTCTTTTTTTTTGCCACATCATTTGAGTAAACCATAGTTTCTTTAATGTTCTATTGCTTTGGCATGCCTTGGCACACTGAATGGTTGAAAGAAAGCTGTTTCTATCAATGAAACTGGAAAGTCTGTTATAGAAGCCAACTTGCCTCACCATTTCCTATAGGACGCATGGAGTATGCTGCTCAGTTGACTTCTAGGAATATTGTATGTCATTTGTGGTATCACAGATATTTAATGAATTGGATCTGATTACTGCTCCAAAGACTTAGTTGATCTAAAAACCTAATGTCATATTAGCAGTACCTTTGTCTGATGGCCTGACAAAGGACAGGTTTTTTCTGTCATAATTAAAGCATTTTTCTATTGTGATACTTCACAAGTGAGTAATATTCTGTCTGAATAGGTAGAAGAAATCCTTGACAGCACTCAGCTTCAAAAAAAAATGAGCAAGAATGCTTGGCTACACAGGGGGTTTCCCTAGGATTAGTCTGGTACAGGATCTTGCATGGAAAGAATGAAAAACCACATGTTTCTTGCCATTGCTTATGACCTCAATCAAACATTCAGCACCAACTCATCTTATATGTGGAGCCTCATGCAAGGTAATTCACATGGGTTATGGGAAATATCTAGAGAGGTTAAACTATTTGAGAATATTTGTAGACTTCTGGGATATTTTCCCAATTGTAATAAAATTGGAAAAGAAATGAAGAAAATGTGCACCATTTACTTGGATAAAGAATGTGACATATTGTTTGCCAAGATATCTCTCTCTCTCTCTCTCTCTCTCTCTCTCTCTCTCTCTCTCTCTTTCTCTCTCTCTCTCTCTCTTCCTCTCTCCCCTGCCTCTTCAAATTGAGAAAGGAATTGCAAATATTTCTCAAGACCTTAGGTAGAATATGATCCATTGATAATATACAATTGTGAATTGCTCTTTTTTTTTAATCTGTTTTAACTATTTTCTTTACCTCTGCACACAATTGGCTGCTGACTAAATAGACTCACTTGTTACCACCCACCTTCTTGATTGCTATTGACTAAATCATAATACAGGGTCCTCGTGGGGAATCTTTTGTTGAGAGAACAAGTTATTTCCTTTTCTGGATTCTCCCCAATGTGGTGTCTGTAAAACATTCCAAATTTTTGGGTTGTTATCAAAACAGTCTCCTAAGCCCACGGTCTGGTCTATGATTTGGATTGGAGGGTTGCTGTTTCATAAGGATCAAATGAATGTGCATTTCTGGAAAAGAAGAACATTTTTTGTGGTCACTGCAAATGCCACTGGACATCACCAGTTTTAGACTCAGGGGCATCTGAGAAGAATGTGATGTTTTTTCATATTTTAACTTCTTGTCATTGAAAGCTCTAGCCTGACTCAGTGGCATGCTCTTATATTGGAATAATTTTCTGCTTAGTGTGATTATGTTTGTTGGGTCTGTTTCAGTATCCAGTCCTTGAAAGCTCCCTGAATTTATTGTGACCAACCCATTTGACAATGATGAAGAATAATCAACAAACAAATGAATTATAAATCATGTTTTTATTCAGGTTCAATCAATACCTCTGCAGAAATTCTAGGCAGTGATAAAAAGGATAGATCACCTTATGAATGCTTTCTGCAGCATACTGTGGCACAAGTTATATCTTCTTCCTTTCCTAAAATTTTAAACCTCTAGGGAACATAGTAGAAAGTCCCTTGGAAAAACATAGTAGAATTCAGAAAAAGAAAGACCAAGTAAATGACCATATGGAAATGTTTGTGGACAGATTAATGACTTTCAGTAGGAGAAAATCAAACATAACAAGCTAGTATCTTTAATACAGATGATTCATAACACTTTAGCATTCCATTTTGAATGAATTACAATTAGGTATATGGTGATAAATCTTATATATTTGTATATACATATATATGCATATACATGTAGGTATACATACATATATACATACATACATACATATATGCTCACTGCATCATAAGGCAAACCATTACATGTTTGCACAGTTCTATCCATTCTATCCATTAGAAAGGTCCTCCTTTTCTTTTTTTCTTTTCTTCGCTTTTTTTTAAAGCTTCCTTTCTATGTATTAGTTCTCGTTCTGATTTCTGGTTCTGACTCACAAAGAATGAGTCCAATACTTTTTCTACATGAAATCCTTTCAATACCACAATTCCTCAAGTATTGTCTTTTTTCAGGATAACAATGACCATTTTCTTTTATTATTTTTCATGTAACATGGCTTCCAAACTCTTCACTATCCTGTTTACCTCCTCCAGATAAAATGCATCTCATCGATGTTGCCACTTGTTCTTGACCAGGAATAGAAAAATTGTTAAAATCCACAAATCTCCATTTAGCTTTCAAATGAAACCATTTTACTTTTTTTCCTTGGAAGGTTGTTGTTGTTCAAGCATTTTTCAGGTGTGTCCCACTCATCATCATCCTATTTAGGGTTTCCTTGGCAGATACTTTTTTTTTTGGCAGATTTTTCCATTTCCTTCTTCAGTTCATTTTACATATAAGGAAACCGAGGCAAAAAAAGGGTCACATAGCTAGCTATTAAGTATCTGAGGTCAGATTTGAACTTAGGAAAATGAGTCTTCCTGACTTCAGGACTGGTACTGTATCCATTGTACCATTTAATTGACCTGTTTTCTAGAATATATTCTAGAATATATTGACAATATTGATTGAAATTTGCTTAACAAAGTAAACATTGAGCATCTAAAGATTTTATTTTAAATATTTGAAACTTTCTAGCTTTCAAAAATTAATTATTTTGAAGGAAGACAAGATGGCAAAGAGAAGTGGGGAAGTTGCCTGAGCTCTCCCCAGTTTTTCTCAGAAACATTAAATTAAGCCTCTAAATGGATTCTGGAATGACAGAACCTACAAAAAGATGGAATGAAATAATTCTAGCTTAAGATAACTTAGAAGGACTCCAGGAAAGGTCTGTCTCACTTGGGAAAAAGGTGAGGGTATCCTAGTATAAATGTTGTCAGGACAAGTCAGTGGGAGGCTCTTATCCACAGCATCGATCGAGGCATCTCAATCCTAGTTCAGCAGGCTAGCTATGAGGCCTCCATTCCTAGTTCAGAAGGCAAATTGCAAACTCTGAAACTTCAGTACAACAGATATGACTAGGATGGGCCACCCCAGTACAGTAGACAAGCCACTGAAAACATTCATTTCTTGGTGAAAAGACTTGAGCCAAACAGGAAATTTGATCTTCAAATATAAGACTCAAGAGAAGCACAAAAAGGTAAACAGGAAAGAAAAAATGTTATTTGATAAGATAACTGTTATGATATGATAACTGTTTACATCCTCCAAAAGATACAACTCTTGAGAACTATATCTACATAAGGCAGTTGGAAGGAGTATACATAGAAAGAGGTATGGGTATAAGTTGAATATGATATGATGCTATAAAAAATTAAGGGGTTAAAAAGGATTCCACTGAAAGAATAGGAAAGGGGGGGACAGAATGGAGTAAATGACATAATATGAAGAGGTACAAAAGACCTATTATAGTATTGAGAAAGAAGGGAGGGATTGAGCATTGTTTTAATCTTTCTCTTGTTGGATTTGATTTAAAGAGGGAATAACATATATACTTAGATATAAAAATTTATATTATCCTATAGGGAAGTAGGAAGAGAAAGGAGAAAGAAAAGACAAATAAGGGGCTGATGGAAGAAAGGAAACACTGAGGGAAATGGTGGTCAGAAATAAAATGCTGCTGAGGAGGGACAGGATGAAAGGAGGAAAGACTAAACTGGGAAAAATAGGATGGAAACACACAATTAGTAATCATACTAATATGAATAAGATCAATTCTCTCATAAAATAGAAGTGGATAGTGGAATGGATTAAGAACCAGAATCCAACATGTTTGTTTACAGAAAATATCTTTGAAGCAGAGATACCCACAGAGTAAAGGTAATAGACTGCAGCAGAATATATTATTCTTTACCTAAAGCAAAAAAAAAACAAAAAAAAAAAAAAAAAAACCAGGAGTAGAAATCCTGGTCTCAGACAAAACAAAAGCAAAAATAGATCTAGTCATTAGAAATAAGGAAGGAAACTACATCTTCATAAGAGGCACCAAAGATAATGAAATCATATATATATATATATATAGGTATAGCATCCAAATTATTAGAGGGGATATTAAGTGTATTGTGGGAAGAAACAGAAAGTAAAACTATTCTAATGGGAGACCTCAACCTCTCTCTCTGATTTGATAAGATAGACCTCTGGAGAAAATTGAATGGGGATAAAAAGTAATATACTTTTTTCTCAGTGGTACCTGGCACCTACACAGAACTGACCATATATTAAGGCACAAAAACCTCACAATAAAATGCAGAAAGGCAGAAATATTGAATGCATAATCAGATCATGATGAATAAAAATTATGTGTAATAAAGAACCATGAAAAGTTAGACTAAAAACTTATTGCAAAAGAAATAATCTAATCCTAAAGAAAGAGTAGGTCAAACAACAAATCATAAAAACAATCAATAATTTCATCAAAGAGAATGACAATAATGAGAAAACACATGAAAACTTATAGGATGCAGTCAAACCAGGGAAAATTTTATATGTCTAAATTAAGGGAAATTTTATATATCTAAATACTTACATGAATAAAATAGAGAAAGGAGAAATCAATAAATTGGGCATGCAGCTAAAAAAGTTTGGAAAAAATCAAATTAAAAATCCTCAATTAAATAACAAATTACAAATTCTTCAAATTAAAGAAGAGATTGATAAAAATGAAAGAAAATTAATGAATTAATGAATGACTGAGTTAATTTTATGAAAAAAAAACCAACAATAAAATAGATAAATGTTTTTTTTAAGTTTACCTAAATTAGAATAGAAAAAAGAAAGAAAAAAACCAAATTGCCAGTGTAAAAAATTAAAAATGAAAGCAATAATTAGAAGCTATTTACCTATCTGCCAATAGAATACAAAAATCTAAGTGACATGGATAAATATTTAAAAATATATACATTTCCTAGATTAAAAAAGAGGAAATGAAATGCTTATACAACCCCATTTTAGAAAAAAGAAATTGAAAAAGTCATCAGTGAACTCCCTAAGAAAAAACCTACAGGGCCAGATGAATTTATATGTGAATTTTACCAAATCTTTAAAGAAAAATTAATTCCAATGCTATATAAACTATTTAGGAAAATAGGGGAAGAAGGAGTCTTGTCAAATACCTTTTATGACACAGATAAAGGTCTGATACTTAACTCAGGAAGGCAAAATAAAGGAAGATAATTATAGACCAATTTCCCTAATGAATATTGATGCAAAAACCTTTAATAGAATATTAACAAAGAGATTACAACAATTTATTGCCCAGATAATACACTATGACCAAATGGAATTTATACCAGGAGTGTTGGCTGGTTCAATATCAGGAAAACAGTTAGCATAATTGACCATATCAATAACAAAATTGACAAATCATATGATTATCTCAATAAATGCAGATAAAGCATTTGGCAAATGCAACACCCATTTGTATTAAAAACACTAGAGAATATAGGAAGAAATGAAGTTTTCCTTAAAATGATCAGTAACATCTATTTAAAATCAGCAGCAAGCATTATATGTAATGGGGATACACTAGACATATTCCTAATAATTGCCCATTATCACTACTGTTATTCAACATTGTACTAGAAATTTTAGCTTCCACAATAAGAAAAGAAAAAGAAATTGAAGGAATTAAAGTAGGTAATGAGGAAACAAAACTATCACTCTTTGCAGATGATATGATGGTATATTTAGAGAATGCTAGAGAATGAACTAAAAACATACTAGAAACAATGAACAAATTTAGCAAAGTTGCAGGATATAAAATAAATCCACATAAATCATTGGAATTTTTATATATTACCAACTAAGCCCAGGAGCAAGAGATAGAAAGAGAAATCCCATATGGATTAATATACAATATTTGGGAGTCTGTCGCAACAAAGCAGGAACTATATTAATACAATTACAAAATACTTTTCACACAAATAAGTTAGATCTAAACAATTGGAAGAATATCAAGTGCTCGTGGGTAGGCTAAACTTATAAAAATGACAATTCTACCTAAATGAATCTACTTATTCAGTGCCATAGAAATCAAAATGTCAAAAAATAACTTTATAGAGTTGGGAAAAACATCCATCTGGAAGAAGAAAAGATCAAAATGCAAAGGAAGGTGGCTTAGCCATATCAGATCAAACAACTTTAATATAGATGGTCATCAAAACCATTTAGTACTAGCTAAGAAGGGGGGGGGCAGAGCCAAGATGTCGAACTGCAGACAGCGTTCTCTGTAAGCTCCTGAGACCTTCCCTCAGACACAGACAAACTGAGCCTCCGAACTGGTTCTGGAGTGAGGGCGCCACCAAACACTTGGACTACAACGCACTTCTATCAACAATCTACTTTGAAAGAACTTCTGAGGTCAGTTTTAGACGGGCGGGGGATCGAGCAGCTCCCAGCGCTCAGACGCCAGGGCGCAGCCGGGGTGCAGGTCCGGGACTGGGAAGGACCAGAGGATTTTGGGCTGCCAGGAAGTCCCTAGGAGATGCTTGGGCCACTTTGCTCTGCTTGCGGGCAGGTGCTTTGGCAGGTCTACCTTTGATAAAGGGTGGATTGAGAGCAGATGAAAGTGTGGTCCTAGTGTGGATCTAGCCAGATCAGCCCCATACCAGAAGTCAACTCGGCAAACTGCCCCAGGGCAAATTGAAATTGCTGCTGCAGAATTCCCTGCTGGTGACTGATACCTCAGCTGAAAATCATGAGCAAGAAGAAGAGAGCTCTCAACATGAACACCTTTTAAGGAGAGAAACTAGAGAAGTCCTCAGATCCTGAGATTCTGAAAACAATCCCAGATAAAGCCACAAAGGTGGACTTAAGCTGGTCTCCCTTTCAGAAGGCTTACCTGGAAGATTGCATAAAGAATCTCAAAAGAGAGCTAGAAGAAGATTGAGGAAATAAACTGAGAGCAGTGCAAGAAGGAAACATCGCCCTGCAACAGAGATGTGAAAAACTGGAAAATAAGTCTGTTGAATGGGAAAAAGTCGCAAACTCACTGGAAAATAAAAATAGTGAATTGGTAAAAGACAACAATTCACTGAAAAACAAAATTAGTGAATTGGAAAAAGACAACAATTCACTGAAAAACAAAATTGGTGAATTGGAAAAAGTCACCAACTCACTAGTACTAGCTAAGAAACAGAGTTGTGGATCAGTAGAATAGGTTAGGTACACAAGACAGAATAGTCAATGACTATAGTAAGCTAGTGTTTGATAAAACCAAAGACTCTGGGATAAGAACTCACTATTTGATAAAAACTGCTGGGAAAATTGGAAAATAATATGGTAGAAACTGGGCACTGACCAACATCTAACATCCTAGACCAAGATAAGGTCAAAATGATTCATGATTTAGACATAAAGGATGATACTACAAGCAAATTAGGAGAGTGAGGGATAGTCTACCTGTAAGATTTGTGGGAAAAGGAGGAATTTGTGGCCAAAGAAGAACTAGAAAACATCATGAAATGCAAAATAAATAATTTTAATCACAATCAATTAAAAAGATTTTGCACAAAGAAAGCCAGTGCAACCAAGATTAGAAACAAAACAGCAAGCTGGGAAATTTGGTAGGAAAAGAACCTAATATGTACAAAAATATTTATAGCAGGTCTTTTAGTAATAGCCATGAATTAGAAACTGAATGGATGTTCAATAAATTGGGGATGGTTAAACAAGTTGTTGTATATGATTGGATTGGAATACTACTATGTGTAAGAAAAGATGAGAAGGATGCTTTAAGAAAAAAAAAAACTGAAAAGATTTATATGAACTGATGCAAAGTGAAATGAGTTGAACCAGGAGAATGTTGTATAGAGCAATAGCAATATAGTAGGTTATCAATTGTGAACGGCTTAACCATTCTCAACAATGTAATCCAAGAAAATTCTGAAGGATTTATGTTGAAAAATACTGTTCATCTCCAGAAAAAGAACTGATGGAGTCTGAATCCAGATCAAAGCATACTTTTTCTTTACTTTATTTTTCTTATTTTTAATTTGTGTTTTCTTTCACAACATGACTAGCATGGAAATATGCTTTGCATGATTGCACATATACAACTTACATAAAATTGCTTGCTTTCTCAATGTAGGACAAGGGATAGGAAAGACAACAAGATTTTGAAACTCAGATTTTTAAAAAAAATGTTAAAAATTGTTTTTATATGTAATTGTAGGGAAATAAAATATTAAAGAAGGCTTTTCATCTACCAAAATATAAAAAAACAAGATAATGGGATTTTGCAGTAGAAATCCTATTCAATCATTCACTGAAAAAGGTTGGATATAGGGTTAGAATATGTTTACATATCAGTTCATCAGTACAAACATAAAGGATCTGGAGGTTTTGTGAGTGAATAAATAAATAAATTAGTATTTAAGAGCTTACCATATACAAAGCACTATGTTAAGTGTTAGAAATAGAGACATAGCATCCAGGGATCTGGATACTTGAGAGGTGATGGTGTCATAGAATTCTGCTGTGGTCAGACCACATCTAAAGAACTGCACTTTTAGTGCCTAGAGATGGGGAAGATATTCTTTGTAAGTGAAGAAGATAGATCTTTTAAGGATATAAAATCATATAGGCAGAAAAAAAGTGGAACCTATTATATGGTAGAGTAAAGAGTCTCCCAGTATACTTGAGGCTATTTCTGGGAGGTTACTGTTGGTGGGGAAATCCAGCAAAATAAAATGGAGTTCAGAGAAACGCTTGAGATTCATTCCTGCCTTACCTATGTCTCTTTATTAGTGAAGATTCAAAGTTCAGTTGTTCCTAACTGGTTGTCCCAGTTGTTCCACTTGTACTGGAAAAAGGTCAGACCACATCACAGAGGTTCAGGCTCAGAATGTCTTTCAAAGCATAGGAAGAAAACAAAAGTGGCAGAGGAGTATGAAGAAGGGGAAAGTGTGCTAGCTATCTCTTTCAACCCTGGAATAAAATTGTACAACTGAAGTTTAGTAAACTGTTCAGTTAGTCCTAAAACCCAGGTATAACATCAATTGACCAGTAGAAAACTTTCACCTTAGATCAGGCAAGAAAGCTTAGGAAGTTATTTGGTGAACTGATGGGTTGAGTAGTTGGGAACTTGGATAAACAGGAAGTACAATAGGATTGCAAGGGGAAGAAAGATCATGCTTTAGATATTCAGTATTATGGAGTATAATTCCCAGTACCCTGCACTTAATATAACTGAGTTCGAGAGTATTCTTAGGATAGTAGCCATGATGTTGAAGGACTTTGACGCTTTAACCATCTAAGAATTTGTAAAAAACAACTGGGAATCTGATGCTAGCCAGGAGAAGATTTAGAGACCTGGGATGAAGTATTTGAAAGGTTCTCACATAGAAGAGATATTTGGCTTATTGTGTTTGGGTACAAAGACCAATAAGAAGAAGTTGCAGAGAAGAAAAAAATAGCAATTAATCTGTCCAAAAGTGGAATATGATTTCTCAACTCTTAAAAGATTTTCACACCTTATAGGTCTTAAAGATTAGATAACCTCTTATTGACATCAATCAGCATTTAGCACAATTCTTCACATGTAGTAAATGCCTATTAAATGTTGATTGATTGATCACTTGGTTGATCAATCAATCAACAAGCATTTATTACATCCCAGACCCTATTCCCCAAACCAAAATAGTCTCTTCCTCAAGTAGCTTAAGTAATATAGAATTTCTTTTTAAGTATGAGTTGGATCAAATGTCTCCTTCCAATTTTATGATTATGAAATTTCACAATAACTTGAAACACTAATGAGTCCTTTCATATAGTTGAGAATGTGGACATGATCCATAAATTCAGACTACTTGTATCCCAATTGCCTTTCAAAATAAAACAAAAAGAAAAACAAAAACAAGAACTAATAGAGGAGCTGGGCCCAGTTAACTGTGGCTAAGGCCAGTGAATCTCTTGCTAATTGGTTGTCTGCTAGAAGTTTAGCATCAGTATGGTCAGTGGGGAATAGGACACCAGGCTACCTAAGGAGGAATGAAGAAGCCTAGGTGAAAAATGAAGAAAGGAAAGGTCAAAATCCCCCTGTACACCAGTATTTGAATAGCACTTGTGAGATGCCTTGACTCTCCAGCTCCAGTTCAGATAAAGATCCAGGCTTTAAAAAAATTGTTGAGAAGGAATTTTGCATTTTCCTTAGGCAATTTCAGTTCCAGATATGTATTTGAAATGCTGATACATTTCAAATTTAATGAATTAATTATTATTCATTTCATATTTCATATAAGCCTATTGTAAGTAGGGTTTTTTTTTCTTGTTTGTTGGTTTTGCTCTTAGGCAAGGGGAGAAACTATTAACAAAAGAAATTGATGTTGCCCTGCCTTCAATCTTCTGGCTACAAGATTAAAACACATGAATCAATCAGAGTACAAGAGAGAACAGAAATGCTTGACTGTGTGGCATAGCCTCTAAATTCTATGGGAACTCAAAAGGAGAGATCTGGTAGGCCTGAGGGAAGATTTTACCAAAGAAGGAATCTTTGATAAGGACCTGATCTGATGGAATGAATTGGAATAGGTGGAGAGGTGAGGGGAGGGTATTCCAAGTAGGGAAGGAGGGCAGCATATATCAATCCAAGGAGTCAGGAATAGACATCACCTATCGGAGAGACCAGAAAGATATGGTTTCAAAAATAAATTTTTGTGACATTCAGATTTCACCATGTTTAATTCATTTCCAGTCATCTCACTTTTTGAGGGATAAAGAACTTTTTAGATCTTTGCTTTAAGAAAATACTTCATGGTGATTTCTGGGGCAGGTCTGAGGGCCTTAAAGAGAGTCAGTTTAAATGGGTCATCCTGTACTCAAATTCACATCTCTTTGAGTCTCACTCTTTCAACTACATGATTTGAAGTGGAGTTGCTTGTCAAACTCTTGTGTTTGGCAAAACTATATTTAATTGGGTTAGCAAATACAAGTCTAAAATTCTAAAACCAAACTTGGGCACATTCCTGACATTCTAAAGCCATTGGAGGTATTTTGGAATGCTGAGAAGTTTCAGAAAGGCTCAGACAAACCAATTTATCCATTCTGGCAAAAATTTAAGCTAAAGAGGAAAAATGTGTAAGTTCAAACTCTCCTTTTTCTTTTCTTTTCTTTTTCTTTTTCTTTTTTTTACTAGATTAATTTCTCATTTATTCATGCAGGGTAGCCTCTCTAAAGGAGCATGTGACTCACATTTGTACTCATGACCTTTTGCTTTGGGGTGGTGCCAGCACAGAAATGTCTCACTTTTGTCTCTTGATTTATCTATATATCTAATGGGGGAACAGGATGGGAGTGGAGTGGAAATGATGTAACAGATCCACTTGTTCAAGTGAATGTTCAGCAAAAGAATTAGCATTCACAAAAACTTTCACTTGTCAGTGATTTCCCACTAGGGAATGTGACCCTTGGCATCATGGCAATTCAGCATGCTTTCCTTACAGAAGTTTATCTAACTCTACAGAGTATTGATGATTATATATTATTCCCTACTTTTTCCCTTGCTCCCTCACTTGAATGCTCTTGATTCTCTCTGCCTGCCCAAATTCTACCCATTTTTCAAGGCTTACCTCAAGTCCCATTTATTTCAGGAACTCATCCCTATTCTAATATTCTAAGCTATATTTACATGTAATCCTTGTCCCAAGGCCCATTGGTATGGGACTCTCATTGTTCTCTCTCATTTAGAGTGCCCACCTTCATGAATGCACTTCGGTAATCTTTAATGGTGTTTCCTTTGGGATTTTTCAAGACCAGTCTTCTTTGGGATTTCTCAAGTTTCAAGTGTTCTTTGGAATCCTTCAGGCATCAAGTTGCTTCAGGTGTTTCTGGCTTCCAATTTTGATGGAAGAGGTCAACCCCACTTTAGGTTGTAGAAAGAGAAGACAACCAGGAAGACATTAAAGTATCTAGTAATCATCATGTGCTTATCCCCAGCTGGCTACACCAAGGACTGTGGGGATTTTCTTCATGGGTGATATCTCGACATTCTCATTTGGTTGAGACGAGTTTTCTTCCAAAGGGATAACTTTCACACTATCTTGTCTGGTATGGATTTTCCTATGTATATCCTTTTATTTCTATTTTGCTTTGATTTCAATAAATGAGGTTTGTTTTTTGCCGTTCTACATGTGTTGAGGAACTGGTATTTTGTGAGAAAAAGATCAAGCTTTGGGTCTAGAGCTGGGGGTGCCCTTCAGTCCAGAAATGATAAAGCATATACAAAATTAATATGAACCTGATCACATTCCCTAGATTAGGGGTAGGGAATGTTTGGCCCATGGGCCATATAAGACCCACAAATCATTTGCTGATGTAACTGCCAATGATGATGAGTGGAAAGCTAGGTACAACAACTTTCCACTGCTTGAGTTTTATAATTTGATAATTTTGTATGGCCTGGAAATGATGTTATAAATAACCAAATGGCTCTTGGCAGAAAAAGGTTCCCCACCTTTGCCCTAGTCAAATAATATATAAGGGAGCAGATAGATATAATTTTAGCATGTTATCTTTTCTCTCTGACGATAGCAGAGTGACCTTTTGCCCCAATTTCCTGCTTCTCTTCATGACAGGAATAAAACTTCCATTTGGAGAAGGGGGAGAAGAGGCTAGAGGTGTCTATTCTGTTTCTCTTTGAGACAAACAACAATCTTCACCAAAGTGGGCTTTTCTATATATGTGGGGCTATTCTTATCCCTACTTATAGAATTACAGATTTAGAGCTAGGAAGTAAATTAGTTCTAAACCTTTCCTGCCACTCTTTATTTTATAGATGTGGAATCTGAGGCATATCCAGTTTTAAGTGACTTATAAGTAGAAGAGCTGAGATTTGAACCTCGGGTCCTCTTATTTTAAATTGATCATAAATGTGAAATCTGATATCACAATATATTTCTTTTGTATTCCTTTCAGCGTCTGGAAAAGTTTTGGGCACATCATAAGGGCTCAGTAAATACTTAAAAACAGAGAATCTAATATTTGGAAATGAATCTCAGAGTTCATCTAGTACAATCTTTAACATGATTTAATGTGATTTAGTGTGCTATAATAACTTTTCTTTTAACTTATACTATAAATGCACTGGATTGCTATTTCCGACAGAGCAAAATTCAGTATAAGAGTTGCTTTGGACTTCACCTGAAGGTATTAATTACTAATACTTTAAAAGCCTTTTTAATAAAGCCATAGTTTTATCTTGCATTTGTGTATCTATTTCAAAGTGCTAACTTATTACATCATACGGTGCTTATGATAGCAGAGACAAATATTATCCCTAATTTATAAATGAGGAAACTGAATTACCAAGATATTTGATTCATTCATAGTTATACAGTGAGTTACTGGTAAAGATAAAATAATTTTCTCAATGTCCTGGCTCATAAATCAGTACTCTATCCATTATTCTACTGTGTCTCTTGTCTTTTGCTTCACTCTCAGCTGCCATTCATGAGGCTGTGAGCTCCTTTAGAACAGGGACTGCCTTTTATTTTTCTTTCTATCCCCAATGCCTAGTATAATTCCTGGCACATAGTAGGTGCTTAATAAATGCCTATTAACTGAGTGATCCTAGAAATGAACATTATGTTGAAGCTTCAGAAGTTTTTTTTTTTCAGTTATCAAGCATTTATTTTTCTTCCTTGCACTTCTCTATTCCCCTAAAGTCCTAGTCAGAAAACTAACTACAAAATCCTTGTAACATATAAGGATTTTCAAGCAAAACAAAAACCCACATTGATCACATTCAAAAATATGTGATTTTTTTCTGCTTTCTTTTTTCAGCTTTCTTTTAGAAAATGGGCAGCATTATTCATCATCAGTCTTCTGGAAAGATGGTTGATTATTGCATTGTTCAGAATTCTGAAGTCTTTCAGAATTATTCTAACACCTGTCCAAATCCATATTGATGTATAGAGTAATTTGCTGTTTATTTCACTTTACATCAGTTCATGTAAGTCTTTTTAGGTTTTTCTGAAATCATGTAGTATTCTAGTTCTTTTCTATACCATAATTTGTTCATCCAATCTCCATTTGAATCATACCCCAATAGGTTTCAATTTTTTGCTGCTACAAAAAAACTGCTATAGATATTTTTGTACATATGGTATCTTTTCCTTAGATATCTATATATTATCTAGGAGTGGGATTTCTGAGTGAAAGACTATGTACTATTAAGTAAATTTGGGATTATAATTCCAAATTGTTTTCTAGAATGGTTGGCCCAATGCACAGTTCAAATAAGAGTATGTCAAGATGCCTAGTTTTCCATAGCCCCTCTATCATTTGTCATTTTCTCTTTCTGTTATCTTTGTGAATTAAATGTATTTGGGATAGAACTACAGAGTTGTTTTAATTTGCATTTCTTTTGCAACTGGTCTTATACTAACACTTTTCTGGAGATTCTACCTTATTAACAATGACAGAAAGTGATGTGTTTAAATATGTTTCTGAATAACACAAAGAGGAGCTAAGTTCCTTGATATAACTTATTTAAAAAACATTGACCATATACAAAGAAAACTAGGCTCTAGGAAGTGGAAGTGGCTGCAACATTCCTACAGGGGAAATATATTAATAATAATTATTCTGAGATAAAATACTCATAAATTAACCAATGAGAGCAAGAAACAATTTTGTAGCATGTAGCTGCTATAAATGGTCTTGATTAGGGACATCTAGGTGGCACAATGGATAGAGCACCAGCCCTGAAGTCAGGAGGACCTGAGTTCAAATCTGACCTCAGATACTTAACACTTCCTGGCTGTGTGACCCTGGGCAAGTCACTTAACCCCAATTGCCTCAGCAAAAACAAATAAATAAACAAATGGTCTTGATTCCATCCTTTTTCCTTTCTCTTCACATCAGTAAGTAGACCAAGCAGATGATTTAAGTGATTTTTTGGGTTATCTGGGGAGGACTGCTGTTTTCCAAAGCAAAATGTAAACATGATTTAAAAAAATACTGCTTATGACATGTTTAAACTACAGTGATTTTTTAATGACAAAATTGAGAAGACTATCAATTCAGGATTTGTAGCTTCTTGACCTAGACCTTAGCATGCTGAGTTTTGGCCATACAGATATTTCAATCTTCTTGTTTTTAGACCTCTCAAATAGGTTGTTTCTCAATAACATTGTTCATTTCTCCATGAGTGCAATTTCTTCAACATGATTTAAAAAAAAGAAAATCATTGCTAAAAATCCATTATTTTTCTACATTTCTCAATAATAACAGCAATGATGTATGTGTTGCTTTTTTAATCTGAGAATTTCAAATAGCTTGTGTATATGTCAATGACTCTGGCCACTTGCACTTTGGAGGGAGTTATTTTGAGGGAGCTATTATTAGTCCCATATCACAGTTGAGGAAATGAGGGTCAAAGAATAAAGGTCAAAATGTCAAAAGGCAAGTCCTCAGTCAGAATCTGGCTCCAAACCCCAGTCTCATGAATCCTAGGCCATTGCTCCAGCAACCATATCGTGTTCCTTCTTAACTATGATTTATTTTTATACAGACTAATATCTTATAACTGATGACTTTTCTTTGTTATGTTTATCAGCTCTTCATCTCGGCATCCCTTTGGTGTGACTTAAGACTTAGTTTGCTCTGTAATTATTTACACTTGTTTGTGCATTGTTGATTTGAAGTTTTATGGTTTTTTAAAATTAATGTTAGTTTCATTTTACTTTCTACACTAAAAAGAGAGAGATGATTTTAAGACTAGACAAGGTAAAGGCTTTGCTAAAATAGCAATTTCATTCCATGGATATTCATTCCAGTGCAAATAACCCACTATCCATGAATTTCCATTATGTCTGTCTCCTAAAAATCCTTTTCAGGGGATCCACTCATTCTGCCTTTCTGTAGGTTTCTTAACATTGGGTGGGTATCAATCTGTCATCCCTCAAAGCTAACACATAAACACCATTCTCCTTTTCTATCTTTTTGATGAGGTAGCTGTGGCACAGAACTAATTTTGGAGTTGGAAAAACCTGTGTTCAAATTGTTATCAAACGCTTGTTTGTGTGACCCATGGCACTAAATCTCTGTCTGCCTCAGTTTTCTCATTATAATAATGAGAATAATAATAGTATCTTCTAAAGTGTTGTGAGGATGAAATAAGTTGAAATTTGCAAAAATACTTTGCAAACTTTAAAATGAGGAAGGGAATAAGAATTGATATAATGCCTACTATGTGGCACTGTGATAAGAACTTTTTACAAATAATCAAATACGATAATATTATTTGATCCTCACAACAATCTTAGGAGGGAGATGCAATTATTATCTCTATTTTACAGCTGAGGCAACTAAAAGCAAACAAAGGTTAAGATGACTTGCACAGGGTCACATAGCTAATATGTGTGCTAAGTTTGAACTCAAATCTTTCTGATTACTGGTCCAATGCTCTAACCACTGTGCAACCAGGTTTCTATAAAAGTGCTATATAAATGCTAGCTATTATTATTAATGATACCTTTTTAAACATTAGGAAAAATGAAAACTGGTTTGCATTTGGGAAATAGTGAAGTACTTTTAATGGCACTTAACAAATACTTGAAGATTTGTTGGGACCCCATGAGGTCCAAAGAACAGAGGAGAGCTTCAGAGGGAAATTAATAAAATAGCATATTATTAATGAAGTAATGTGTGAATCACACACCAGATCAGAAACTTACTTGTTATCCTTTATATCCCTCTGCAAATAAGGAAAGCTCAATCATTGTTTTTTTTAAGAGAACTCTGAGTTCCTACTATAAAAAAGAATGCATTTATAACAGTAGTGTATGGATGTACAGATATAGTATCATATATACATAACATAGACCATTAGATCATCCACTAATCTAAGACTTAAAGCTTGATTGACAAGATACTGTCACCAGATATCTGGATCTTTTTTTTTTTAAGTATTGCTCTTAAAACTTCCTTTAGCCAAACAAAAACCAACTAAATGTCACAAACTTTCTGTCTAGGATGTATAAGGTACAGTGCTAGCCCTTGGACTGGTAAAAAAAAGTTTAATACTACCTTCAAGGACCCTGCCATTCTAATAAACTAATCATCAAGCATTTATTAAGCACTTGGTAGTGGGGCTAAGCACAAGAAAATAAAGCAAAGCAAATCTACAAAAAAGAGACAAAAATTCCTCTAAGAATTTACATTTTAAAGAGGTCAACAGCATGAATATAAATAAGTAGGTTTGAAATAAGGGGAGTGTAATATAAGAAGGCAAAGCTTAAATGCTTGGGGAGACAAGGAAAAAACTCTAATAAAATCTTGGAATTTTGGGAGCTCCTAGGAAATGTAGAAACCTAGAAACACCAAATGCTGGCAGGGGAAAACTGCTTTTCAATGCCAGCCTATTGTTTCAAGAAATTTCTGTTTTAGAGATAAGTGAATAAGATGAAATATAAATGAAATCCTCATTTGCTAAGAGGGGAGAGAAGGGAGGAGATCCAGGTAGTTTGGACACTCAGCCTTCTACCACTTGGTTCCTTGAAGGTTGTCTCAGTCAAGCTCAATCATTGTTAACTGATAGCAGCATCTACCAAGGAACACTTCATCTTTCTTCTTTTGGATTAGGTCCAGTTCATTCTTGCATCTCCAACAAATATTGACAAATCAGAAACCTGATCAGCACCAATTATCATCTTTCCTCACTATTTTAATTATCTATGTAATTGTGACATTTTTCTAATACTTTCTCCTTTTAAAAAAAATGATGAGTACTTTTCCTGCAATGCCAATGTATTTTGTTGTAGGCATTTTCTTTTAAATGACAATTCTCAGAAGTTGATATCATTCTAGATACAGTGTGTCATGATAATGAGATTCTTGATGGTGCGTCACCATCCCAACCCCTCTCTTCCAGACCAAACATTCCACACTAACCACGATTTAAGTGATTGATAAAGCTCTTATTCCTATTTAGTTAGTCTAGTTGAAAGTCAGTTAAAAGACATACATATACATATACATATACATATATACATATGAAAACACACACACACATATATAAAATTTGGGGAAATGTGATACTGTATCCTTTTTTCAGGTCCTGTTCTTGGATGGAACAAATAGGAACCATAAAATCATTTGACAAGTGCCTCACAAATTTAGACAGGCAAACAAATTGCTAAGATTGAGCAGCATAAGAGGCCTTCCTATTTATGACATGTGTGTCTCAATGCATCATGAATTTAGAGCTGGAAGGGGTTTTCCAGGTACTTCCTGCTCATTCATTTTATATATAAGGAAAATAAGTCCCAGAGAGTTTAAGGCACTCACCCAAAGTGACAGTGGCAGAAAGAGGATTTGAACTCATCTCTGATTTCAAGACTTTTCTCCTTTCCACTACAGCAGGTTGGCTCTTAGCATGAAAAATTCATGAAGAATGCATTTATTTATTTTTCTTTGTGTGCCTTTAAAACCTGCTAGGCATGTATATTCATATTAGTTGAACAGAATTAATTCTACTAAGCAGACAGATGTTTTATCTAATCAATAGGGGAGAACTTTATGTATCTAGTTGAATCCAAAGAACAAGTATTTATTAGAGTTCTCCTAGGTGAGCTAATGAGAGCAACAAAAGAAGCCACTGTCCTTGAGAAATTTATAATCTAGTTAGAGATAAAATATTAAAAATACAGGATAGCAGATGGTCAAACACTCCAAATTGGGAATCACCTTCTAGGAAACCCTGGTAAGTAGAATTATGATGCTAATAAGTTAAAAGTAGCCAAGGGAACTTTAGAACAAGTACTAGAGAAGTATGATGGAAAGCATCTGAAATATGAGCTCTTCTTAATGAAATTTAGTGGAAAAAATTCCTGAAAGAGATAAGGAAGAGTCAAAAAGAAAGTATTAAAATATATCTATAAATGAAATGAGAATGCTTAAGGTTGGAAAAATGAGGAGAAAAAATGAGAGCTATGAAAGAAAGAATTAGAAAGGAAATTAACATTTTGACACAAAAGGTACAGAACCTTTCCCAAGCAACAAACATCTTGAAAATGAGAATGAACCAAATAGAGACCAATGACTCCATGGAGAAACAAGGAATATGAAAACAAAGTTAAAAGGCTTAAAATAGAAGAAAATGCAAGGTAGCTCATAGCAAAATCAACTCACCTTGGAACAAATTATAGAAAAAAAATTAAGAATAATTGTATTATCTTCTGAAATGGATCTACAGATGTGAAATAGAATCTACAGATTCTATTTCAAGAAATTTTAAAAGAAAACTTTTAGATCTCTTTGAACCAGAGGGTAAAGTGGGAAAAAAAGAAAGAAACCATTGGTTACTGAAAGACCAAACAAGACAAAAAGTTCCAAATCCAGAGTTTCCAGGACAAAGAAAAAAATATATTGCAAGCAGCCAAAAAGAAAGAATTCAAGTACTAAGGAGCCATATTCAGGATTTGGCAGCCATGCCATAAAGAAAAGAAGAGCTTGGAAAATATTATTATAGAAGGCAAAGTTACTAAAATGGTAAAGATATTACAAGAAGCATTTTGCTTGTTCAACAAGTGCCAAAGAATATTTATCTTTTGGAGTAAGAGTCTAAATCACAGGATGGTAGTCCAAATCACGAAGAGATTGTAGATGACACCATAGGATAAATTATTCATTAGAATGATAAAGAGTTGTTCGAAAAACAATCTCAAGTTCTTTTTTTTTTCTATGAAAGAACTAATGGACTATTTGGGTACTTTATCCTACCCTTTACTGTGACATTTTATGTGATGGAAATGAAGTTGAAATACCCAATAACTATATATTTTACAATATATTCCTATGTAGGATTCGGGGACCTTATCACTCATATTTTGGTATACCCCAGATATAGTTTTAGAATTTTCCTTCAACTTAGCCAGGTTTGGGTCATGCAGCCAAAGACACAAGCTTCCAGGTTGGGATCTGGTCTGTGTGAGTTCAAATGTGTTGGAGAATCAAGCTGGTCAGTGGGTTACATTAAGAGGACCATATGGTCCCTTTTAATTCTTTCCTTCCATGTTGAGCCTTACAGTAATGTGCTTATGATAATGCTACTATACTTCAACTAAGACAGCTTGAAATAATCAGATTTCTACTGAGTCAGAGAACATTGCATTTGAATTAAACATTTAGTATAAAAACTTAAGTATGTGTGCTTTCTATTTTTCTCTGTCACTCAGTCTGTCTCGCCATCCCCCATCTTTCCCCTATCCTCTCCCCCAAAACCACAGTATAAATCAGCATAAAAAACAATGTAGATTTTGGCACTCATGTATTGTTAGTTTTGAGTGATGAATGCATACCAGATTTGAGAATTAGAAGAGCTGCTTGTGTGGTATATTATAGTCTTTCCAGAATCACTCCAAGAATGTTTATGTTGTTTGTGTTGCACTGCCTCTATTGCATAGCTTGGAATGGAGCATTGAGATTTGCCCCTGAAGACCAAGACTTATTTTTTTTATCAAAGTCTTTTGCATCTCTTTCTACTCAGAGATTAAATTAGAAGTAGATGCTCAGAGCAAAAGAAGCTAAATCTCAGCCCAATTTTTTATAAATGGAGACAACTCTTAACAATTTACACTGCTAACAAGCTACACTTTTCCAGAGTAGAGTTTCCCCTCAGTTAATCAAGTTAAAAAGCAGTTGATCAATTAAAAAGGAAAAGACAGAAGAAAATAAGAAATGTTTAAATGGTACTTAAAGTTTATACTACCTTTAGTTTCACTGGAAATGTTCCCTTAACATTTATGAACCTATTTTACTTTTGCCCAAACTATGATGTTAATTTTCTCTCTCTCTCCCTTCCTTCATTCCTTTTCTTTTCTTTTCTTTTTTTTCCTTTTGAACATTTACTTAATAAGATAAAAATAATATATCACAGTTACTCAATACAAATAAGTATAGGAATCATCAATATAACACAGGACACATATAAACAGAGGGGGGACATCATCTGAGGAGGACAGTAGGTACATACTTACAGAAACCTGGAAAAAATACTCATGAAAGAGGAAAAACCATATGCTCTGGGCAACTTATTACTTTAGAATGTGTAGGCCTTGTCATTAATCCATTCAGGAATATTTGCTGCTGCCTCACTAACTGCTCTCCTTCTGGTTCTCATAGTTGGGAAAATCTTCTAGGAAGATTCATGTTGGGCAAATCTTTTTATCTTTTGCTCCAGACTTGATGAAACGTTGATGAGTTCTTTTAATCTACAATCATATTTAAATATAAAGTGTTAACCTATATTATGTGAGCTAGAAGTTCCTTTTCAGGAAGACAATGATAAATCCCATCAGATTGACGTTTTCTCAGCAATACTAAAAAGTTCAGATATCTCTTGACTAATGAGAGTTTTGAATTTACCACAATTTGTTCTATTTCCAATTATTTTCAATTCCAAGCATTTTTTATTTTCTTCTTATATCCTTCCCCCCAATTCATGAAGAAAACAAAATTCTTATAAGAAGTCTTAAATAGTCAAACAAAACAAATTCCAATACTTATATTCCCAAAAAATGTTTTTCTTTTTCTAAATCTTGATTCTGTCACCTCTCTGTCAGAGGGAAGAAATCTAGTCCTCTGTAATCATAGTAGGTCATTGTATTGCTTTAAGTCTTTCAAAGTTGTTTGTGCCTAAATGTTGTTATTGTATGAATTATTTTCTTGGTTTATCTTACTTCTCTGGTTCATACGGGGTTTTCAGCTTTCTCTGAAAGCTCTTCTCATTTCTTAAGGCACAATGATGATCTAGGTATCCTAATTCAAATACTTTTATGTCCCATAATTTGTTCATCTATTCTCCAAGTGGGCACTCCTTTGGCTTCCAATTCTATATCACTACAAAAAGAGTTACTATAAATACTTTTTGTACAAGAATGCTTTTCCTTTTCCCCGGTTAGCTGACAAATGTTTATTAAGCACCTATTATGTATCAGGCACTATGCTAAACATGAGGAATATAATAAAAAGTAGAAAACAATCCCTGTTCTTAATGAGTTCACAATTTAATGAAGGAGCCAATATGCAAAAAACTATGTACAAACAAGCTGTATGTAGAATAAACCAGAAGTAAACAATAGAGAGATTTATTTGATTTCTATGGGATATGGTAGTGGTATTAGTATTGTTGAGGTAGCCTATAACAAACTTTTTAATTTTATGCAATTAGAATTACCAATTTTATTTTCTATAATTATCTTTATCACTTGGTTGATCTCAAGCATTTTCACCATCCATATATTGATAAGAAATTTCTTCCTTGTTCCTATAATTCATTTATGATGAGAGCTTTTATGTTATAAATTATGTATCAATTTGGTGCTAATTTTGGAATATGATGAAAGGTGTTATTATAAACCTAAATTTTATTAGATTGCTTCACAAATTTCCCAGAAGTTTTTGTCAAATAGTGAGGTGCAAGAAGATAGAGGAATAGCAAGGAGAAAGTGCAGTGAGCTCTCACTCAAAAACAAAACTACTTCCAAGACATCTAGAAAACTAGATTAGTCCTGATTGGGCAATCCAAGAAAAAGCCCAGAGTAATTTTTCTGGCCAAGGTTGACATAGGAAATCAGACAGAGAGACCTGTGAATATTTGGAGGGATTCTGGAGAGCAATATGCGACTATACTCAAAGGGCTATCAAACTATATACCCTTTGCTCCAGCAGTGTCTCTACTAGTCCTGCATCCCAAGGAGATCATAAAAAGGGAAAACGACTCACATGTGCAAAATGTTTGTAGCAGCCCTTTTTAAGTGGCAAGAAACTGGAAACTGAGTTTTGGGAATGGATGAATAAGTTATGGTATATGAATGTTATGGAATATTATAGTTCTATGAGAAACAATCTGATGTTGAGTGAAGTGAGTAGAACCAAGAAATCATTGTACACAACAACAGCAAGATTATACGCTGATCAATTTTGACAGATGTGGATCTTTTCAATGGTGAGGTGATTCAGGCCAATTCCAATGGTCTTTTGATGAAGAGAACCATCTGTACCCAGAAAGAGGACTGTGGGAAGTTAGTGTGGATAACAACATAATATTTTCACTTTTTTTGTTGTAGTTTGCTTGCATTTTGGTTTTTTTCTTGTTTTTTTCCCTTTTTGATTTGGTTTTTCTTGTGCAGCATAATTGTGGAAATATGTACAGAAGAATTGCACATGTTAAACATATTGTATTACTTGCTGTCTAGAGGAGGAGATGTCGGTGAAGGAAGAGGGAAAATTATAACACAGGGTTTTGCAAGGGTGAATGTTGAAAATTATGCATATATTTTGGAAATAAAAAGCTTTAATAAAAAAAAACAAAAACAAATCAACCCCCCCCCCAAAATACTGGGGATGGAATCTGGCTAAAAGTAGCTGTACCCAGAAAGAGGCTGTATCCCAGGGCAAAATAAGTCCCAGATGAGCATAGATTACATTCCACATTACAGGAACAAGTGGCAACTAGCAACTCTGTCACTTACTATCCAGTTCTAGGTCCAAAGCAGACTAAGTGTAGTATTTCAGGATGATGTGTGGTTATGAGTCCTAGGTGCCTATCAAGCAAGGAGCAAATTCTGAAGCAAGTGGCTGCCCTGGCTCAGATTCCAGGAACAGAGCAGGGTCTCATTTCTAGACTTTAGCCCAGTCTGAAGCTTGCAGAGAAATAATTAGGGCAGAAGTTCCATACCAAAAAGAAGCATAAAGTTCTATCATTTTGAACCAGCAGGGCTTCCCAACTGGCAGCAGCACCCTGAAATTCCACACAGACAAAAGCAAAGGCTTCTTGTTCAGACCCAGACACACATTAAGCACTTGCAGAGCTCAGATCAGGGGGATAGTGGTCAGATTTTACTCTGGATCAGACCACTTTTGGAGTATTGAAAGCTTGCTGGTACTCAGTGTAAGTTGTCATTGAGAGCCTAGAAAAATACAGCACTCAGCACACCAAAAAAGTAGCAGCAGAATCAGTCCAGACAATTCCTCCAAAAGTGTACAAAGCCTGGCTCTAACATTAAGTCTGAGGTTAGGAAGTAGGTTTGGAAGAATGAACAATCAAATAATGAGTCCTTATGCCAGAGGTTGGAATCTTTGGATTTATTGAATACTAGGGTACTGTATTTGTTTTTTTAAATATATTGTGTTTAATATTTTCTATTGCCAGGACCAAATAATTTTAATGTTTACTGCTTTGTAATATATTTTGAGATCTGCCCCATTCCTTCTCCCTTTTTTCATGATTTCCTTTGGGATTTTTGGCATTTTGTCTTCTAAATGAGTATTCTAGCTCTACAAAGTAATCCCTTAGTAATTTGATTGGTATGGCACCAAAAACGAATTTTTAAAAAGGCAATATTATTTCGGCTTAGCCTATTCATAAATGGTTAATACTATAAAGGACAGCTAGATGGTACAATAGAGATAGAGTGCTGGAGTCTAGAAACCATGAGTTTAAATCTAGTCTTAAACACATACTAGCTGTGTGAGCCTGGACAAGTTATTGAATTTTTATCTGTTTCAGTTTCCTCATCCATAAAATTTATATAACAATTATACCTTCCTTCAAAGATTGTGAAGATAAAATAAAAAAAGTTGCAATGTGGTTTGCAAAATTTTATATAAATGGCAGCTCATTAATATTATTTATGCTATTATTTAGTTCTGTTTTTATTTCTGTAAACAATGTAATAGTATTTCTTTAGCTCCTATTTGTGATTTAGTAGACAGATGCCTAATATTTTCTATATGTATTTTAAATGTAATTTTCTATTTCTTCCTGCTTTTTTGTTGGCAATATGCAGAAAGGCCAATGATTAACATGAATTTGTTTTATATTTAAAATTATTAAATTTATTTTATTAAAGTTATTAATTAAATTAATTTTAATTTGGGTTTAGGGTTCTCTAAGATTAGGTTATTTAAATTCTCTGTCTTTTGTTTTATTATCCTAAACATTTTATGTTTTTGTAAATGTTAATTTGTTTTATGTAAATTAGCATTTGGGGAAGTAGCTAGATGACATGCTTTGATCCACATTCGGTCTCCATAGTTCTCTCTCTGGATGAGAATGTCACTATTGGAATTGCCTTGCATCACCATTGATGAAAAGAGCCAACTCTACCTCAGTTGATCTTCACATAATCTTGTTATTAATGTGTGTAATATTCTCTTAGTTCTTCTCACTCAGCATCAGTTCATTTATGTCTTTCCAGACTTTTCTGAAATGAGCTGCTCATCATTTTTTATAGATCAATACTATTCCATTATATTCATATATTATAACTTATTCAGCCATTCCACAACTGATGGGCATCCACTCAATTTCCAGTTCTTTTTTTTCTACATAAAGAGCTGCTACAAACATATTTGCATGGGGTGGGTTTCTTTTATGATCTCTTTGGTTTATAGACTCAGTAGAAAAACTGCTGGAACAGAGGGTATGCACAGTTTGATAACCTTTTGGCCATAGTTCCAACTTCAACTCTAATAAATGCATTAATATCTCAGTTTTTCTACATTCCTTCCAACATTTATTATTATCTTTTCCTGTCATCTTAATCAATCTGAGAAATGTTAAGGGGTACTTCAAAGTTATCTTAATGTGTTTTAGAGAATTTTTTTTTTCATATAACTAGAAATGGCTTTAATTTCTTCATCTTTTTGTCTGTTCATATCCTTTGACTATTTATAAATTGGAGAATGGCTTCTATTTTTATAAATTTGAGGTGATTCTTTATATAATTTAGAAATGAGGTCTTTCCAATTCCAGTGATCTTGTGATAAGGAGAGCCATCTACACCCACAGAGAAGACTGTGGGAACTGAGTGTGAATCACAACATAGTGTTTTCACTCTTTTTGCTGTTGTTTGCTTGCATTTTGTTTTCTTTCTCATTATTTTTCCTTTTTAGTCTGATTTTTGTTGTGTAGTAGGATGATTGTATAAATATGTATACATGTATTGGAAAAAAAAAGAAATGAGACCTTTATCAGCTGTAAAATTTATTCCCAGCTTTCTTCTTCCCTTCTAATCTTGGCTGCAATGGCTTTGTTTGTGCCAAACCTTTTTAATTTAATGTGATTAAGATTATTTATTTTGCATTTCATAATGTTCTTTAGTTTTTCTCTGGTCATAAATTCCTCCCTTCTCCATAGTTCTTAGAAGTAGACTATTCCTTGTTTTCTTAATTTCCTTATAGTATCACCCTTTATGTCTAAATCATGAACCCATTTTGACCTTGTCTTGGTATAGAGTATTAGATGTCAGTCAGTGCCTAGTTTCTCCATATAACGTTCCAATTTTTTTCATCAATTTTGTCAAAATATGAGTTTTCATTCTCAAAGCTAGAGTCTTTGTGTTTATCAAAGATTACATTACTGTAATTGACTATTGTGTCTCATGAAAACGACCTATTTCACTTATCCACTATTCTATTTCTTTTTTTTTTTTTTTTTGCTTTTTTTTTGCTGAGGCAATTGGGGTTAAGTGACTTGCCCAGGGTCACACAGCTAGGAAGTGTTAAGTGTCTGAGGCCAAATTTGAACTCAGGTCCTCCTGACTTCAGGACTGGTGCTCTAGCCACTGTGCCACCTAGCTGCCCCCACTATTCTATTTCTTAGTCAGTACCAAATGATTTTGATGACTGCTGCTTTATAATAAAGTTTTAGGTCTGGTGCAGCTGGGACATTTTCCATTGCAATTTTTTTCATTAATTCCCTTGAAATTCTTGACCTTTTGTTTTTCCAGATGTATTTCATTATTATTTTTTTCTAGTTCTATAAAGTAATTCCTTGGCAGTTTGATTTCTATGGCACTGAATAAGTAGATTAATTTAGGTAGAATTGCCATTTTTATTAGCTCAGTCTACCCACGAGCACTTGATATTCTTCCAATTGTTTATATCTAAGTTTATTTCTATGAAAAGTGTTTTGTAATTGTATTCATATAGTTATTGCTTTGTCTTGGCAGGTGGACTCTCAAATATTTTATATTATCTCTAGTTATTTTAAATGGGATTTCTTTTTCTATCTCTTGTTCCTGGGTTTACTTGGTAACATACAGATATGACAATGATTTATGTGGGTTTATTTTATATCCTGCAACTTAACTAAATTTGTTCATTGTTTCAAGTAGTTTTTTTAAGTTGATTCTCTAGGATTTTCTAAATAATCCATCATATCATCTGCAAAGAGTGATAATTTTGTTTCCTCATTACCTACTCCAATTCCTTCGATTTCTTTTTCTTCTCTTATTGCAGAAGCTAAAATTTCTAGTACATTATAGTACATTATCTAGTGATAATGGGTAACTTGTTTCAGCCCTGATCTTATTGGGAATGCTTCTAATTTATCTCCATTACATATAATGTATGTAATATGTATATATGTATAATAGCTTTAGATAGATGATTCTTATCATTTTATGGAAAATTCCATTTCTTTCTATACTTTCTAGTGTTTTTTTAAATAGGAATGAGTGTTGTGTTTTGTGAAATGCTTTTTGATTTGTTAGTTTCATTATTAGTATGGCCAATTATGCTAATTGCTTTCCTGATATTTAACCAGCCCTGCATTCCTAGTATAAATCTCATTTGGTCATAGCATATTATCCTGGTGATAAGTTGCTGTAATCTCTTTGCTAATATTTTATTTGAGATTTTTGCATCAATATCCATTAGGGAAATTTGTCTATAACTTTCTGTCTCTGTTTTGGTTCTTTCTGGTTTAGGTATCAGCACCATTTCTGTGTCATAAAAGAAATTTGGGAGGACTCCTCCTAGTTTTCCAAATAGTTTATATAGTATTGGAATAATTTTTCTTTAGATGTTTGGTAAAATTCACTTGTAAATCCATCTGACCCTGGTAATTTTTTTCTTGGGGAATTCATTAATAGTTTGTTCAATTTATTTTTTTCTAAAATGGGATTGTTATTATTTATTTATTTTTGCTGAGGCAATTGGAATTAAGTGACTTGCCCAGGGTCACACAGCTAGGAAGTCCCAAGTTGAAAATATTTCTACACAAAATTTTTTATTTGTGAAAATTCTACCCTTCTTTGACCAAGTCAGATGAAAGATAGGTACAAGTTTATCCTGGATAAGTTTCCTCTACTACTTCTTTCTAGTTTGTACGGTCTCTTTACTTGCATATCTAATTTATGTGACCTGAGTTCTTCTGTTTTTCTTCTCCAGGGTATTCTCTCTCCTTTGCTTAGTCATAACAAAACCATTCCTAACTTTTTTGTTTTATTTAACTCCTGCTATTACCCTCTGAAGACAGGAAAGTTATGAAAAAACACATATCAACTCCCCTTATTAAAATAATTTCTTTAACCTTGTATGGTTCCTTATAATTTCTCACTGGCTTTTATACTTTTATTCCTCATATTTCCTTTGTTTGTGTTACAAAGTTTTTAATCAGTCATGGTCATTTCACAGGAATTTTTACAAGTCTTTTATTTTAATACAATCTATTTCCCATGCATATGGGGCCTCTTTTCCCCCTGAATTGATACTGTTTTGTCTAGTTATTCTTTAGTAAATTTGCTTTTTGTTTTTACCTTTTGAATATCATATTTCATTTTTGTTCTGTAAGAAACAATCAACAGGATGATTTCAGAAAGGCCTGGAGAGACTTATATGAACTGATCCTAAGTGAAATGAGTAGAAGCAAGAGAACTCTGTACAAAGCAACAACAAGATTATGTGTTTATCAACTCTGAAGAATGTGGCTCTTTACAACAGTGTGGTGATTCAGGCCAATTCCAAAAAGAGTTGTGATGAAAGAACCATCTTCAATCAGAAAGATAATTGTAGGAACTGAATATGTATCACAACATAGTATTTTTACCTTTTTTTGTTGTTTTCTTGCTTTTTTTTGCATTTTTTTCTTTTTGATCTGATTTTTCTTGTGTAGCATGATCAATATGAAAATGTGTATAGAAGATTGCTCATGTTTTACCTATATTAGCTTACTGATTACTTGCTGTCTAGAGGAGGGAGGGGGAAAAGGAGGGAGAAAAATTTGGACTAAAAGGTTTTGCAAAGATGAATGTTGAAAATTATCTTTGCATATATTTTGAAAATACAAAGCTGTTATTTTTTTTTAAAGTATCACATTCCAAACTCCTATGTGATACTGACTTTGATTCATTGGTAGGTAAACTCTTTCTTTCTGGCAGAAATTTGTTTGTAAACTGGAAGCTCTGGATTTGGCTATGATGTTTCTGAGATTTTTCATTTTTGGACTTCTTTCATAAATGACCCATGGATTCCTTTTATTTTCATTTTGCCCTCTGGTTATAATGGATCCAGACAATATTATTCAATGATTTCTTGAAACATAGTGTTCAAGATTCTTTTTTGACCATCAGGTCCAATGATTCTTAAAATATTTCTCTTTAATCAGTTTTCCAGATTAGTTTTTTTTTAAATTTACCTTACAATTTCTTCTGTTTTTATCTACTTTATTTCAATACTTAATGATATCTCATGAAACCATTGTTTTGTTTGCTGTATTCTGCTTTTCCAAGGATTATTTTAGATAAGGTTTTGTACTCTTTTACGAAATTATAAATTCTTTTCTCTCCAAAGCTCTCTCATTTCTTTACATTTCTTCTAGTATTTTCATTTCATATACAGTATCAGAATTTATTAAATTATTTCTTCTATGAATTCTGATATTTTTTGAGACTTTGTTGATATTTTAGAGTTATTTTCTACTTCAGGATTTGTGTGTTGGGCATTCCTCACATCATAATAGCTTTCTGTGATGGGACCCTTTCTGTTTGCTCATTCTTCCAGCCATATTTCCTCAGTTATCTAGACTCCGTGTATTTCTGGGGGAAATAGCAGGGAATTGTTTTGTATTCTCTTGAGTTCTCTCTATGCTTACTTTGGCTATTGAGCAATATGTTCTTGAAGGATCTCAGGTGGAGGGGCAACTTCATACTGGGACTTGCAAACTGTAATAAATCTTAAGTACTCTGATTGAGGATGGCTTGTTTGCTGACATCCTGATTAGAGCTTTGTATGTTCTTGAGCCAAATTTAGGTCTGGTTGACAAAGCTGTAGGTTTGCTCTTGATTATGGCTCCAGTACAATGTTGCCAACTTCAGCACCTGTCAGCTAGCTCAAAGTCTCTGTAGCTTCAGATAAACAGAAATGCAAATGGCCTTTTGGTTTGTGCTTCTTATTTGATCCTTTGGGTCCAGCCTAATGCTAATTTGGAAGCTGAATCTGAAACCTTCCTCTGTGGTCAGTGCCCCTCAGGTCCCTCTTGTACCTTGTCCAGTACTCAACTGCAGGTGAGATCTGATCTGAATTGTTGAATGACTGACCACTTCTTATCACAGAACACAACTGTAGGTATGCCTCAGGTCTAGCCATATATTTCCTCATAAGTTTACCATATATTTACAACTAAGCTTTGGGTCAGAGTGACACAGAACATTTCTTTTTTTTTAAATTTAAATTAAATTAATTTAATTTTTAATAAAAAATTTTAATTTAATTTTTTAAATGCAAAATATTTTTTTTTATTTACAGTACATATGCATGGGCAATTTTTCAACATTGACCCTTGCAAAAGTTTCTGTTCCAAATTTTTCTCTCCTTTCCTCTCTCCCTTCCCCTAGATGGCAGGTAGTCCAATACATGTTAAATATGTTAAAATATATGATAAATCCAATATATGTTTACAAATTTATACAGCTATCTTGCTGCACAAGAAAAATCGGATCTAGTAAGAAAAAACACCTGAAAAGGAAAACAAAATGCAAGCAAGCTAACATCAACAAAAAACATGAAAATGCTATGTTGTGGTCCACACTCAGTTCCCACAGGTATCTCTCTGGCACACAGAAAATTTCTAAATGGCTCCTTTACTTTCTCTCTGCCAAGCACATAGGGTCAGCTCTAGTCCTTAAAATCACAATTGCTCTTTGATCTAGACACTGCCAAAGGGCAATCCATCCCTAGCTGTATGTCACCTTATATATTGCTGTTGGATCTTCAAGTCAGAGATAATCAAAGATGCACAGGTATTGCCTGACTCCTTAATAGGAGCATGCTGCTTCTTATACAGTAAATAGAATTTAAGCATGTTTTCTTCTTGGATTTCCCTATTCTTATCCAGTCTGATTCTACTCTTAAATCTTTGTTGAAGTAGTTGTTAGGGAAATCTGGTTTGTACTGCTTCCTTCTATTCCCTCATAATTGCCAGTCCTCACTGTGATGTATTTTAAGAAGATTATGCTATTTAGCATGTCTATGAGACAGTTCACCTTCTATATTTTGATCTAGCCAATCATTATTATAAGTAGTATTATCTTTCTCTATCCTCTACACCAAGTCAGAAAATTCCACTTGGGCAAGGAGATGCTCAAATTTGTACCAAGTATTAGCTTTAGAGAAAATTCAATTTAATTTAACTTATTTATTGTTTGTCTACTATGTACTTGACATTTTCTGTCCTGGTGTCAGAGAGGAACATGGAACTGAACAATACAATATCCTTACCTTGGCAGAAAAAAGGGTCACTGCTTATTTATTATGTAAGGTAGGAGACAGCAGGGACTCATAGTAAGAAAAACATAGCATGCTTCAGATAATTTAGATTTTTTTAGAACTTTCAAATATAAATTCAGATTTAAGGCTTCAGTGACCCCAGAACCTATCATCCATTTTTTTTTCAGAAAGAAATCTGAAATCTATAGTTAAAGTGACATGCTTAAAGTCAAACATTTTGGAAATACCAGCATGCAAATCCAAATTCTGTAACTCCAAGTCTAGCACTCTTGCCCTTGCCTTACTAAAGAAATATCACACAATGTAGAGTGAGCTAAGTTCTATAAGAAAGTAATGGAGAGTTGTGGGAATGAAATTAGGAGAAGGGACATATGTAATATTATCTGAAGCATGCTATATTATATTAATAAACTCATGAGAAGTTTGTTCTGGAAGGACACTTAGATTAGAAAGAGAAATAGTGAGTAGTATAATTTGTCTGGAACTTAGGAAATTGAACAACTAGCAACAGCATTTACACAGGTTTGCAAAGTGCTTAATAATTATCTCATTTTAGTCTTAAAAGAAGTTTGGAAAGCAGATTTCTTTCTCTGTGTCTCTTTTCTTTCTTTCTTTCTCTCTCTGTCTCTGTCTCTCTTTCCTCTTGAACAAATTATTGAACAAATTATGTTTTTTTTATTAAAGCTTTTTATTTGCATAACATATGTATGGGTATTTCCTCAACATTGATTCTTTTTTTTATTAAAACTTTTTATTTGCAAAACATATGTATGGGTAATTCTTCAATATTAACCCTTACAAAGCTTTCTGTTGCACATTTCCCTCCCTACTCCCCATCCCTCCCCTAGATGACAGGATATCCACTACATGTTAATTATGTTAAAATACTTGACAAATTGAATATATGTATACATATTTCCACACATCATTTTTGTGCAAGAAAAATCGTATCTACAAGAAAGAAAAATCAGAGAAAGGAAACACAATGCAAGCAAACATCAATAGAAAGCATGAAAATGTTATGTTGTGGTCCACATTTCATATCCCTCTCCCTGGGTGTATATGGCTTTCTTCACTGAACAGTTGGAAGTGGTTTGAAATATTTCATTGTTGAAGAGAGCCATGTCCATCAGAATTGATCATCATGTAGTATTTCAGCATTGATTCTTACAAAGCTTTCCGTTACAAGTTTTCCCCCTAGTCCCCTCCCCTCCCCTAGAAGTCCACTACATGTTAATTATATTAAAATACTTGACAAGTCGAATATATGTATACATATTTCCATACTTATCTTGCTGTGCAAGAAAAATCGTATCTACATGAACAAAAAAATAAGAAAAAGGAAACAATGCAAGCAAACATCAATATAGAGCATGAAAATGTTATGTTGTCCACATTTCGTATCCCTCTCTCTGGATGTATATGGCTTTCTTCACTTAACAATTGGAACTGGTTTGAGACATTTCATTGTTGAAGAAAAATTATGTCATATTAATGTGATGGGATATTGCTGTATTGTAAGAAATGATGAATGGAATAGGTTCAGAGAAACTTGGCATGGTTTATAGGAATTGATGCAAAGTGAAGTGAGCAAAACTAGAGGAACAATTTATGTGATAATGACAATAAAAGAGACTGATAACTAATCAACATAATGACCAGTTAAGATTCTAGAAGATTCATGAGAAAAATTTCTATTTATCTCCAGACAGAGAAGTGATGGACTTGGAGTACAGCATGCTTTTTTTGGGGGGAGGGTAGAAAAGATGGCAGGGGATATGACTAATGCAGGAATTTGTTTTGCTTGACTAGAGTTCCCCATTTTTTTTTTGCTTTCTTGATAGAATGAGTGGGTAGAAGGAAGATTAGAGAGAATTTAGATCTGAAAATAAATTGAAATTAAATTAATAACAACAACAACATAAATAGCAGGCTAAGGAGTTTGGGCTTCAATCAACATGCAGTAAGAAGCCTTTGAAGGTTTGAAACGTAAGAGTAATAGAATTAGCCTTTGCTTTAGAAATATTCCTTGTACAGCTGTGTGAATGATAGAATGGGATGTGAGGGACTGGAAACAGAAATAAGAGTACAGAAAAATAGTACTGAGGTTCTGAACTAGGGTAGAGGCAGTAGGAGGGCAAAAGAGGGATAAATTTGAGAGAATTTGCTCAAGTAGAAGCAAAGAGATTTGGAAACTGATTGAATGTAGAGACCAAGGAAAAGAATAATTCAACATGATTTCCAGGTTTCAGACTGGGTGACAAGGAAGATTGCTGTATTTTCAATAGACAAATAGAGAACTCAGAAAATAGAGTAGGTTTGGAAGATAGGAAGTGAGGAGTTCAGTTTTAACATAGTAATTGTGAGATGGAGAAGACTAATAGTTACTTGGAAATGCCAAATGTGGAAGAATAAGACTAGAGAAAATAGAGGAATGAGACTAGAGAAAATAAGTTATCTATTGCTAATTCCTTCTTTTATTTCACATGTCAAAAAACCCCAAAACCAAAAAACTCACCAAAAAGCCCCCCAAACAGCCCCAAAGCCACAACCAACCCAAACCCTATAGTAACTTCTATTGTCTCCTTCTTGTCTTGCATAACTAAGGAAGATGACTCTCCTCTTTGATCCTATTCCCAACTTTTCTTCCTTCTAGAACTCACTTCTTTGAGTATTCTCTCTCATTTTTACTATTTCCTTATTGACTGATTTGCACATTTAAACATATGTAGTGTTATCTACTGGCAGAATAAACAAGGGGGAAAACACATCCATTTGATCCCATCATCTTCTCAAGTCCTAATAACCTCTTCTCCTTTTTATTCTAAATCTACCATACTTGCTGTGTCCATTTGCTCACCACTAATTCACTCCTTACCTTTTGTAATCTAGCTTCTGAATCTGCCATTTTACTAAATCTGTGATAGGAATGGCCCAGCCATTAGAATTTCAAATGGTAGAATAATATGGCCATCACAGAGCCTGGGAAGCTGTACTCAACTGAATCAGTGCTAGATCCTTGAAGGTATTCTTTTCCTCCTATGGTGAGCAAACTTTTTTTTTTCTAATTGTTATATGGTCTATAAATATCATTACAATGCTGAACCTGAAGCAACAGTCAGGATGGTGCTAAATCAGGTCTGATCATCAGGAGAGTGGATGTGATGGGCAAAGGAGAAAAAAAAGTGGTCAAGGACAAGCCTTTAGTAAATTCATACATTCAAGAAATGAAGAAAAGAGAGTCCTCAGGGATTGAGGAAACTCAAAAAATATGTAAAACAATGCTATTCTCACTATATTTTTTATTTTAAAAGAAATTACTTTTTATGAAATGTTATTTATCTTAACATGTAATATGTGTAACATTATTTTCAAATAAATTAATATTTTAAAGAATGCAATGGTTTTGTACTATAGTAGTAGCTAACCATATAAACAAAAACTCTTGGGTTCTCAATCTTCAAGCTTATAAAAGGGTACTGAGGCTTAAAAGTTTTAGAACTACTGGAATAGAAGATTCTCAAATATTCTTTAAATATTTATAACCTGCCAAGAGCTAGGTGTTTAAATTTTTAAACAAAACAGTCCATGCTCCAAGTAAGCTTTCTTCTAGGGCATATGGCAGGTATGTAAATAAGTAAATAAAATAGATATATAAAATAACTTTAAAATAAATAATTTTGGAGGCAGGCCAAGAGATGTCTGATGGATGGGAAGTTATCAAGGTGAGTAGAAGTTGAGTGAGGACAAAAATAGGTTCAGTAAGAATGAGAGAGTTTGATAGTATGAAAGTATGGAGAGACCTTTGGAATTTAAGATTGTGATAGTAAAGTGTTTCTGAGTGATGACTGAATCCTAGATTATATTTACATCATTTTCTTCTATCCTTCCATTTTTTCATTCTAATTCTATCATTTAAATTTTGGGAGGGGAGAATTAAGAATGACTTTTTTTTGTTCTGACTTCTCTCCTCTCTGGTTAGGCTTGTGAATTTCTTAATTACCCTTATTTCTTTGTTATCTTTCCTTATTTGGTTATTCAAAAAGTTCTTAAACTTGCTCCTTTGTCATTTCAGAAGACCTTTCAAAATTAGTTATGAGATTTTCATCTTCCTCAGTAAATATTGACTATTTCCTTTGTTTCAAAGTATTTGCCCAGGAAGATGGATCTTTCTTTGTATGGTGTCTCATTTCTCTTCCTCAATCAGTTTCTGTCTGTCTTTACTGATTTTTGATGGTCTTTTTTGCTAACAACATACTTGTTTCCAATACTTTTCCTTTTCCTGGTGCATATTCTCATTCCACTAAAACTCCTAAGGTTAGGCAAGATTTGTTGCCCTCAGAGGAGGAAGGTGGCTGAGTGGGACACTGCTGGAGGAAGACCACCTGGAATGAATCTTTTCCTCTCCTTTTAGCAGCCACATTTTTCTGAGATTCACCAACTTTTCTGCAACTGGTCTTTTCATTTCATTGGCTAATCTTTGTCAGATGGTTATAAAGGGGTCCCCTAGGACACTGATGAGCAGGATACTGCAAGAAGATTTTGCACTTGGTTGGTTAGCTTCTCCATCTGTCCATCTCTTGGCTTCCTGTTTCTTCCTGTGGTATGTCAGTTTTAATCAGTAGTGCACATATCTGGTCTTCTTTCACTTTTTTTGGTGTTCTAGGTCCTTTACTCTTTAATATCCATACCCTTTCATCCTTCTCAGGACTGAACTTGGTCATATGAGAGTGACATAGATTTAACTTCAAAATTTGGGTCCCTTAAGATTGCACTTCAACAAGGGCTAGGGTTATGAGAGCAAAGGAAAAAGATCAGAAGTCTTGGGAGCACCCTAGTAAAACAGGCTCTACTTGCCCTAGGAGAAGAAACTGTTTCCTCCTAGAAGTTGCAAAGGTATTAACTGTAAAACTTAGTGTATAAAATTTCAATACCCAATGTGAGTGGTCTGAATGTGTGAAGGGGGAGAATGAGGAAGCCAATGAATTTGTCTTCATCTTTTTTTTTTCTCTCTAGGAAACCTGTGTCAGGTTCTGTCACCTATCTTTTTCTTATGATTTTTATTTATATTATTTGATGCAGTGGAAAAATCTGATTCTAAGAAACTTCTCAGTCTCCTATATTCCTAGAATTCCTTGCAAAATCCTAGTGTGTCTGAAGTGGAGAGGGGGAGAAATACCACTGGAGTAAAAGGGATCAAAGAATTGTAAGGTTAACAAATTTGAAGGTTCATCAGTGTTGCTGTTGAAGCAATCAAATACAATAGTAGGAGATGCAGTAGAGACAAAGAACCAGTGGCCAAAGTCATTGATGAAGGTGGAGACTAATAACAAGAGGAAGAAGGCTGGAGAAAGTGGGTGCTAATAACTCTCTATAATAAGAGAATTGATAACAATAGTAGTACTTATATAATCCTTAGCCTTTTAAGGTTTTCAAAGTTTTCCATTTTGTCTTTTTATAATAATTTTATCTTCACAACAACTTCAGATGACCAATGTTATTACAAACCCAATTTTACAGATAAGGAAACTGAGTCAAATAGAGCTTAAGTAACTTTTTTGGGGCTATAAATGTGTCTAAAGCTAGATATGAACAAGATATTTCCATTTCCAAGTCCAGAACTCTAGCCTCTGTGCCGTCCAGCAGCTTCTGTTATGATAGTGGTAGAATAATGGATTAGGCGTAATAATGAGAAACAAAGAGTGTTTTGACTTGTCTTCTTCCTTCTTTAAGCAGAATGTAAGATGTAGCATATTGGAGGAAAAAATCTTTAAGGGGGAAGACTAAGAATCTAGAAAGTTGATTCAAAAAGAATCTGTATTTCACAGTAGGGCAAAAGTAGTGTTTAAGGAGAAGTGAGCCTGGAAGGGTAAGAATTGAGTTGGCTAGAAATAGAGTTGGGAAATGAAAGGAGCAAGGATAGAGGATGGATGGTTCTTTCCCTTCAGAAGGTTCTTATTGAAGGTAGAGAAAACTGGATTTTTACATATTAATATTGAGGGCATGACTCTATCCTGAAAGTGGAAGCATAAAAGAATAGATTAGAATACTGAACTTATACTTTATTACAATAAATATCTATATTATTTATATTACAATGAATATCAATAGATAAAATTCATATTAACAAAAATCTTTGGTAGATAAGGTCCTCAGTGGTTCTTAGACCAAGAAGGCTTAAAAGAAGCAGTGCCACAGGCTTATCTCCTGATTTTCCAGACTTCCTTCTTTAACATGTCTTTCCCCAAACCCCCCCCTTTTTAAAAATAATAGATTTTTTATTTTCAGAATATTTGCAAAAATAATTGTCATCATTCACCCTTGCAAAACTTTGTGTTCCAAATGTTTTTCCTTTCCCCTCACACCCTCCTCTAGACAGCGAGAAATCCAATATAGCTTAAACTTGTGCAATTCTTCTATACATATTTCCACAATTATCATGCTGCACAAGAAAAATCAGATCAAAAAAGAGAAAAAAGTGAGAAAAAATAAAAAGCAAGCAAACAACATAAAAGATGAAAATCGATGTCATGATCCATATTCCGTCCCCACAGTACTCTTTCTGGATGCAGATGGCTCTCTCTATCACAAGACCATTGTCACTGGCCCGAATCACTTTATTGTTGAAAAGAGCCATGTCCATCAGAACTGATCATTGCGTAATTTTGTTATTGCTGTGTACAATGTTCTCTTGGTTCTTCTCACGTTACTTAGCATCACTTCATGTAAGTCTCTCCAGGCCTCTGTGAAATCATCCTGTTGATTGCTTTTTATAGAACAATAATATTCCATAACATCCATATGGCATAACTTATTAAGTAATTCTCCTACTTATGGGCATCCATTCCATTTCCAACTCCTTGTCACTACAAAAAGGGCTGCTCCAAACTTTTTTTTTTTTACATATGTGGGTTCTTTTCCCTTTTTATGATCTCTTTGGGATATAGCCCCAGTAGAGACACTGCTGGATCAAAGGTATGCACTTTTGGGCATAGTTCCATATTGCTCTCCAGAATGGTTGGATCAGATCAAATCTCCACCAACATGAATAATATCAGTTTTCCCACATCCCTTCCAACATTCATCATTATCTTTTCCTGTCATTTTAGCCAATCTGAGAGGTGTGTAGTAGTACCTAAGAATTATCTTAATTAGCATTTCTCTGATCAACAGTGATTTAGCATTCTTTTCTGACTAGAAATGGTTTTAATTTATTCATCTGAAAATTGGCTGTTCATATCCTTTGACCATTTATCAATTGGAGAATGACTTGTATTCATATAAATTTGAGTCATTTTTTTATATATTTTAGAAAGGAAGCCTTTATCAGAAACCAAAGGTTTTCTCCATTTTTTTTCTGCTTCCTTTCTAATATTGTTAGCATTGATTTTGTTTGTACAAAAATTTTTAAGCAAATTTGAAGAATAAAGGAGAGTCTACCTTTTAGATCTGTGAAGAAAGGAATTTGTGGCCAAAGAAGAACTAGAGTACATTATGAAACGTAAAAATGGATAATTCTGATTATATTAAGTTAAAAATTTTTGTACAAAAAAACCTTATGTCTAAATCTTGAGATCATTTCAACCTTATCTTGGTATAGGATATTGTTCTCCCCATCCCTTTTGATATTCTTCATTAGAACATAATTTCTTAAACTTTGGGTCATGATGTCACATGTCATCATATAATTGAATGTGGGGTGTCATGAAAAAATTGGGCAACAGCAAAATAGTTCCACCAAGATTTAATTCTTTACATAAAAATAAATAAGCACATTCATATCACTATGTAAATTTGTTTTCATGTTTAATAAATGATAAAACTATATGTATACCCAAATTATTTAAAATAAATTTCTTTATGATTAAAAAAGGAACATTGTACTTAATTTCAGGTACCTAGATTATTCAAATTCTATCTCAGACTCTCATTGGCTGTATACAAATCACGGTTCTTCTCTTAGTCAGTGGGTTGTCGGGAAAATAAAATGCACTAGTAAAGAACTTTGCAAACATTAAATTAGCATCTAATTGTCATTTTCATCATCATCATCATCACAAACATGGTAAATACTGATTCTAATTATTTGGAATACTAAAAATCTAGATTTTTTTTCTGAGCTCTCTCTTTTCTCTTCTCTTCCTCCTTCTCTTCTTTTTCACCTTCTCTCCTCTTTCTCCTTCTCTCCTCTTTCTCCTTTCTCTTTCCTTCTTTTTTCTTCTCTTCTCTTTCTCTTCTTCTCTTCTTTCTTTTCTTCTTCTGTCTCTTCTCTCCTCTCCCTCTCTCTCTGCCTCTCTTTCCCTCTATCTCTTCTCTCTCCCCCTCTTTCTGACTCTTTTCTCTCTCCCTCTCTGTCTGTCTGTCTGTCTCTCCTCATTTTTTAATGAGTCTTGGCTCTCTTAAGCTTTTCCAATTACAGCAGATAATTAACAAAATTTGTATCAGCTGGTTAGCAAACAATTGTCCTGTTGATGCACATATCTGTCCTTTCTTTCTATCATATACCCTATCATTCTATTTCAGGCCATAATTACTAAATGACTTATTTTCACTTAAGTTCAACTGAATTAAATTAAATTGAATCAAATACAGGCAGCAGTTTCCTAATTGTTATACCCTATTTTTTCTATTGGCACCTCTCTGGGCCTCAGTTTCTTAATTTTCCAACATAGAAATTGGGCTGAACTATCTCTCTAATGTTCATTCCCACTCTGACTTTCTAGTGTTGTTAATTCTACTATTAAGGTATAGATAGGCACTGGACAGTATTGGGAATAGAAGTGGATTGGAAGTTGAAAGATTGAATCCAGGCTCTGACACTTGCTGATTGTTTGAGTTTGGACACTAATTTATGTTCTCTAAGTTTTCCTCATCTGTAATATAAGTAGGTAGGATGAGATAACCTTTTATATCCTTTCCAATGATAAAGCATCATCTGCCTTAAGAGCTTTCTTGATTTTTTTTTTTTGGCATGGTCACCTAATTCTTACACTGTTTTTGATTTCTTTCATGTGGGGATGCCTTGGTTCTCCAATTACTCTGTAAGCCCCTTAAGGACAGACTCTATGCATTAGCTTACTTTGCTTCCCCATAATGCCTAAGACAATTTTATGAATACAATGGATTCAATAAATATCTGTTGAATGAATGCATGACTTAATTAACTCTTGATTGTGAATGTAATTAAAGGACTGCTTTCATTTCACATTGTATTTACCTCAAGTCTTTTAACTACTTCAGCATCTCCTCTCTCTAGATCTGATTTAATTCTTATTTCTGTGACCCTGGTGGGATATACCTATTGATACTGTTCAGTCATTTCAGTTCATTTCTGACTCTGCATGACCCCATTTGGGGTTTTCTTGCCAGAGATACTGGAGTGGTTTACCTTTTTCTTTTCCAGCCCATTTTACAAATGAGAAAACTGAGGCAAACAGGGGTAAGTGGCCTGTCCAAGATCACATTACTAATAAGTGTCTGAGACTGTATTTGAATTTTTCTTCCTGATTCCAGGCCCAAATTCTATTCAATACACCTCTTAGCTGTCTAGGAGTACCTCTACTATTTGGCAATAATACTCCATGTCACTTTGGGATATTTGGTAGTCAATTAGTCTTCACTGGCCAAGAGTTGTCTTCTTTAAACTACAGGAAGTGAAGCTTCACTTTACCTTTATAACAGGGAAATTTAATATAAAATTTTCCCACCAGGTGCTCTTCTTCATTTGTGATCCAATACAGATTTCTCTGGGTTTCTCCAAAGTTTATTCAAGAGATTTCCTCCGCCTACTTTTCCTGAGCTAAGCAGATGCAATCATCCTCACTTGTAGTTGTTTAGTTGTTTATTCACAATCAATTCTGGTGGACTATACTGTCCATGGTTTTTTCTTGGCAAAAATACTGGAGTGGTTTGACATTTCCTTCTCCAGTGAATTAAAGCAAACAGGGTTAAGTGACTGGTCCAAGGTCTTATATCTAGCAAGTATCAGGCCAGATTTGAACTCAGGCCTTCCTGACTAAATCCAGTGTTCAATCCATTCAGCCATCTAGCTGTCTTCACTAGATGTATTAACAAATTTACTCTAAAGGAAAACCACTATTCTCTCTGGAATATTAAAATTATGGACATCTCAACTAACTCTTGCTTCACCCTTGGATCAGGTAAAATTTTTTTTGATTTTATTAATCTTTATATTTCATATTACACAAGTAATCCACACTGTGGCTGCATTTGTTGGGAGACTCATTCTTGTTTTTTATTCTCAAAGAGGACCAAAATGATGTTAGAATTGAGTTACAGTGTATCTGAGAGTGGCTTATCAGACCAATATAGCATGGAATACTCTACCACAATTTCTTTTAAGTTACTTCAAATCTTTTTTGTTCATAAAATATTATCTCCTCTGATGAAATTATGCCATGCTGGGCAGACCTGTGTCAGTGTCTTCTATCTCCCACAATTAATTCCAAAGTTTTAAAGAGAGATCTTGAGAGTGTCCTTGTATTGTTTTTTCTGACCGTCATATGAGCTCTTACCCTGTGTTTTCTTCAAGAATTTTGGCAAGTGTACATATAATGTGACCAGCCCAATGGAGTTGCTTTCTCTGCAATAAAGTTTGAATGGTTGACAGTTTAGTTCAAGAAAGGATCCTCAATGTCTGGTATCTCAGCCTGCTGGTGTTATTCAGATTCTTTCTAAGAGAGCAAAGTAAATGAAATAAATTTAAGAGCTACTAGAAGAAGTTCTCTGTGAATTATGCTATCTCAATATGACTATCCCTTCCAATAATAAAGATCACCATCCATTTACAGCCTCTTATCCTAAAGTATAATCTGTTCCTATTTTCAAGTGTTTGTATGAAATGTTTCCTGTGCTAGGAATTTTCTCCCTCCTTGCCTTTGCCTCTTAGGATCCCTGGTTTCTTTCAAGGCAAATCAGCTGTCACATTTTACAGGGAATCTTTCCAGGGGCTAATGTCTTCCCATCTACTATTAATTCCATGTACTCTTTCTGTGTCCTACATGTATCTGTACTTGTTTATATCATGTGGTCTCTCTTACCAGAATATAGCAACTTTCTACTTAAGTTATTTAGGCTTCTAAACATCATTAAAACTGTCACCAAACTTTGGTTGACTCTACAACCTTTAGTTTGTTCTATGTTTCCATGGGTTATTGTTCTTCTGTTGCCTGTCATATTATGTTCTCCTTATATCAGCATTTTTTTTCAGATGAAATTTCATATTTAAATCAGTTGAGTTTGGTTTGGTTGTTGTACTTGGGCATAGATTAGCAACAATTTACAAATTTGGGCCAGATTCATGGGGAAGTTTGATGAATCTGAAATTGCCTTAGAGCAAATGTGGGATTATCTTTAGTCCTCTAAGGTGTGTCCTTTGGGATATCAGACATTTTGTTTTTAAGTGGACCTCTGGGAAAAGTATATTAGAGTAGACTATCAGGTCTTATCTCCAAACCATTCAACCATGTTCAAGTTTAAAGGTGAGGCCTGGTTGCCATCTCAAAGGAATGAACAATGCCAGATCCCTTATTTCACCACATCTGGCAACCACATGTTTCCTTCATACAACTATGCTTTTTCTGGATTGACTAGATGATTCAAATGCATCATAACAACATGATTCAAATGCATCATAACAATATGAGAGTAAAGACACAGAAGGTAGTTAATTCTTTACTGCAAGGTATTCCATTGTTTAAGAACCTCAGAATAAGCAGGATCTCCAAATCTCAGAGGCATCTAGTTGAGTCGGTCAAAAAAGAGACTTTCACTTTAAAATTATTAAACTTCTTAGACTTAATGCCATCATGATTCTAAAACAATAAAAACAAATGGATAAATGGGTGGCAGTGACATGTCACCAAGTAGAAGAAACTAAGCTAAGTACCCTCTGGTCATTTCCATTGCTTTAAGGGGAAATGTGACCCAAGTTAGAATACCCTCCCTCTCAAACTGATTCTTGAGAGTTTTTCTAACTTAGATTTTTAGAGAATAATGAATCAGCTGGAAAGTAGCTCTATTCACTCATCCTGAACACCACTGAAAAATGAATAATTTAGGGCATAACAGAAGATGATTAGTAAAGATACATTACAATAATTTATTATACTATTTTTGGATTACTGTTTTTCCTCCATTTTCCTCATCTGTCTTTGCTATATATACCTCTCCTGCTATATTGGATGTAAAGCAAAATCCAGATGTTAAGACCATAAAGATATCAAAGAGTTGGTTTTGGCTGAATTATTGGTGACCACATTACAGCTCTCAGATTTTCCCCCCTTTAATGTGGCTTTTTTTGTAGATTGGACAATAAATTTACAAGCATGCAGCTACTATGTATTCAATCCAAATTTACAGCATTTGGTAACAAGGAGTGAATACTGAAAGGACTAAGAGGAACTTTCAGATGAGACCCAGGCAGGGATCAGGGACCCAGAACTCAATCAAGTACTTACCACACTAGGCTTACCTGATGATGATGATATTTGGAAAACACCCCCAACCAATTACCATAAAGCCTTCCCTCTGTAATGCTAATTCATGAATTTTATTTTAATGGATAGGGTATTGGATTGAATATATACTAAATATATGATCCTCTGATCCTTTAATAAGCCCCATTAGTTGAAACAAAACAGGTTCTACTTGTCTGGGGTTATACCCAGTGTAGTAAAAAACAACTCACCTAAAAAAGTTACTGTTTTCACCTCATACTAGGAAAACCCTTATGTTCACTTATAGAGATAAATATCTTTATATTGAATTCTTTGATATCAAATTAACCTGACATATGTTCTACTAGTCCACACAATCACATTACTAATTCTATTTTTGTTGTTCAGTAATTTTTCTGTTGTTGTTTGCTTCTTTGTGACTCTATTTGAGGTTTTCTTAGCAATCACACTGATGTGGTTTGTCATTTGCTTCTGCAGTTCATTTTGCAGATAAAGAACTGAGGGAAACAGGATTAAGTGACTCACTCAGGATCAGCCAGATGTAAGTGTTTGAGGTCAGATTTGAACTCAGGAAGATGAGTCTTCCTGACTTCAGACTCAGTACTATTCTGTACCACCTAGCTCCCATCATTAATTCTATAAATCTCATTAAAATGTTTTGCCACATTGTAAACTCATTTATACTGTAGGTAAAATTATGTTCCCTATATCATAATTGTGTATGTGTCTTTAAAGTTTCCAGAGCTCTTTAAAATTTTTTTTTTATTTGAGCCTCACAGCAACTCTGTGAGGTGAATGTTTAGAGGTATTATTATCCTCATTTTTACAGATCAGGCTCAGAGGAGTTAAATGCCTTGTCCATGGTCACAGAGCAAATGTCAGAGATTAGATTCCAATCTACTTCTTCCTAATGCTAGAAATGTAGTCTCTACCCCAAAATACCTCTTTGTTGATTCAAAAAACACAATTCATAAAAAACATGTGTTTGTAGAGTTGAATTGGAAGGATTTAATGTTAATTATGTCAATGTAAGATGGAGATAGTTTCTCTCTAACTCCCAGTACTGGTATGTGATCTTCTCTCCCCTATGCGAGGTTGGCATGGAATTGAGTTCTATAAAATTTTGCTTTACCTAGGAATCAGTTTCAGGCATTCATGCTTTGGAGAGCTTATTGGTTCTACTTGCATGTTTTCAGCTATTCTTCAGAGAAGCAATGGCTTTCTCTTGTAGTCTCTGCCTTCTGTAGATGGCATTTCCTTGATGGCAGTCAGCGGATTGAGTCTCATGGGTGGCCTCTGGTGCTTAGAGTTAAGATCTAAGGCCTTCTCCATGCCAAGGCCTTTTCTTCTAAATATGCCAAACAGACGGTACAGTCCATCAACTCTCAATTACTTCCTCTTAACTAGGACCCACCATCACTGTTGGTTTGGCACTAGAGTCACTGTCAGTATTGAAGAAAGAATGCTTGGAATTGAGAATTTAAAAATGTAGACTTCCTTTGGGAGAAGGTGGAACAGAATCTATTGTTTGCCCTTCAGAATGTGCTGATGAGGCTACAGCTTTGAGATTGTTGGATAGGTGGAGTACCTGATTAAAGCTGCCACCTGAGCTGATTAATGGCCAAAAGTGTTAGCATTTCTTAATGAATCAGAGTGAATGAGATCTGTTCATTTTTTAAATTTCTATTTTGCCAGGTACTGTGGGAGATTAATATTCTGTTACACAGTTTGCTTTTCAAAAATACATACAAATGGACACATATATGTATGTATGTAGACATCTATCAATTTATAGAGATCACTCTATATATCAATAGATTATCCATTTATCTATTTATTTATCTACAGAATAGTAACAAAATGGCTCTAGTTGTTGATGCTTTCCAATGCACTTTCATTACCTTTTTTGCATCTTAAAACTATTTTATTGATGTTCTTTTTTTAGTATCCATCACTAGACGTTAACGTCTCCTTCCCTATGGGGAAAAAACATCCTCCCTTGTAACAAATATGTAAAGCCAAGCAAAATAAACCCTAACATATTCACAACGTTTGAGAATACATATATCATTCTGTATTTGATCTCTACCAAGAGGTGCTAAGTAGATTTCCATTGGTTTTAATTGGTCACTGATTTGATTAGAGTTCCAAGATCTTTCTTTAAAGTTGCTTTACTTCCCATTATTGTGTTCATCATAAAAATGATCTCCTGGTTCTTCTTAATTTTATTATGCCCAAGTTCATACAAGTTCTCCCATTTTTCTCTGATTCTGTCATATTTATCATTTCTTATGGTACAATATTTCATCATATTCATATACCTATTTTTTTTATCCATTCTTCAATTTATGGGGATCATTTGCTCCTCCCTCCCCTCAGTTCTTTGCTACAACAAAAAATGCAGCTATAAATATTCTTGTTTAGATGGGTCTTTTCCTTCTTTCATTGATTGGTTTCATAGGGGTTTATACCTCATAATACTACTACTGAGTCAGAGAGGTATATAAGTTTAGACTTGTGGTAGAATTCCAAATTGTTTTCTAGAGCATTTAGACCAAGTGACAGAAGATTGATGCTCCCATTTTCCCACAATCCTTCCACATATTTCTCTTTTTTGCCATCTTTGCCAATCTTATGGGTTTAAGAAAGAACCTCAGAATTAATTCAATTGAAACATTTTATTATTAGTTATTAGAAGCATTAGTCTGCTTGTTTTTTGATTTGTTATAACAAAATAAAGTGATAATACCAGTGAAAATGGATTCTACTGTCCATTGTAAGTCTTTTTTTTCTAGGAAGTTTCTAACTTAGCCTGTTAGACCTAAGCTCAAGTGTGGCCTACCCAATGGCATTCCAATATTACATCCTGGGGAAGACTGACCAGCCAAAAACATCATGAGATGTTCAATTTGTTCCTTAGTTTGCAGCAGAGAAAAGCAAGTCACACCTTTTACATGAAGCTATAAATGTGCTTTCTTTGGTCAATTATGAGTAGTATATGTTGGATTTTAAAATGTTGACCATTGGCTTTTGGGGGTGAAATGTTTTACAATCTCCCAATCACCTGGTTTGCTTCCAATGTAATCATTTAATTAAGGTATAAAAACTTAATGAAGGCAACATGGAAAATATTAATATTAATATTTGACATTTATTGATTGCCAACAGTGCCCTAGGAATTAAACAAAGCACAGCATTAGACATAGTTCCTGCCAAACCAGCCTGGCACATGTCTGGCCAATTAAAAAAAGCAGTATTTAAAAAGAGACTTTGAAGGTGTCTATGCAACTATAGCAGAATGGCCACAAGATTTGGTGAAACCAACATGCCATAATTTGTCTCCATTGGCTCATAAGGCAATAGAAGCTTGGAAACAATAATCTCACTGTTTTATTGAGCCAAGGTTAATTGGAACAACAAAATTTTTCAGTTGGCTGTGGCTTTTGCTATTTATATAGACATAGCAAGAAAACTAATCTTATCCTCAGAAATCCTTCAAAGGAGAGATGATCCTTCATAGTCAGTCTACTGGAATGCAACAGTGTGGATTCAACTTAAATCATCAATAATCTATTATTAGGCTCATCACGGAGCCTAGAATTATGTTTTTTTCAGTTCTATAACTGATATGTCATTGGTTTTTAGTTTAGTATTGTGGGTTCTCAATACTGATCTGATTTTTTAATACTATTTTTATACTGCATGATTGTCTAAAGAAATTGGGGTTATTTCTGAATCAAAGAACAAGCTTTTACTCATAGTGGAGTCATGATAACATGATAATCCCATGTATGATGGGATAGGAAGGGATTCTCTATCAAACCATCTATATACCTAATTTGACTCAGTCTTTGGATGGCTCATCCAGGAGCCTGAGAGTCTGAAAAAAATTTCAATAATTTAGTCCAAACTTGCTTTCCAGAGTTGAGCAAAGATGAATTACATATTCAAAATAATAAAACCAGAAAGATTTAAAATAATTAATCCTATGACCAATCAGCTGAATTAGTAAAATGAAACTTATGGCTTTGTGTACAAGATGTGATTTGCTTTTCTGTGCCATAAACCAAGGAACAAATTGAACATCTCATGATGTTTTTGGCCAGTTGGCCTTCCCCAGGATATGATATTGGAATGTTATTGAGCTGGGCACATTGAAGCATAGCTCTAATAAACTGAGGTACAAACACCCTACAAAAGGAAGTTTATGGCAGAAAATGGGACTATATTCACCAGGGTTGCCACTGTACTAAATTATTAGAGGGGATCCTGGAAATATAAATTTTTTTAAAAATCAGCTCTGAAGTTACATTTCATATCTATCAGATTGGCAAAGATGACAAAAAGTAAATTGACAATAATTGGAGGGGCTATTAGACAATAAACATACTAGAGTAGGGCTGGTAGAGCTGGAATTTAGTCCAGTCCCCCTAATTTTAAACTCTGTTCCCCCAAATCATTGGGAGGCTATACTTTTGATCTAAGAATTTAAAGATTTTACCTGTTACCTCTTGATTAATAAAATCATGGCAAACTGGTAAACCATGTCTTCCTCACAACTTGTATACACACAGAATGAATTGTATCTTAATAGGATGTGCAGAAATAGGCTTAAAGAAATGCAGCTCTAGGTAGGCAGTTGTGTCAAGCACAACTTGTGAATTTTGTCCAACACATATACCATATTCTGGTGTCTGTCTGCTTCTTTAAGAGAAAAATGTTATCTCTGGTTCTTATTATCATCTCATTTCCTCTCTCATTTCTCTCATTTGTCCTTAGGGCAAAGAAACATTTTTTCCAGTATACACTATTTTTTTTTTACTGTTTTAATAATTCAGTTGGTTATCTAGTTAATGATGCTAGATCTTTCTGGCTTTATATTTCGAGTACCTAATTCACATTCATTAATTTGTCTTTGAAAACCAGTTTGCTATCCCTATTAAGTAGGTTGGCCATGTGGATGATCATAAGAGTGGCTCATTTCTGGCATGAATAAGACTAGATAAGATTTGTCAAATCAGTACATATCCACAGAGATCTTTATTGAGTAAAGTACATCAACCTCAGTCTCCTTAGCTGGGAAGCAGGAATAACATTACCTGTAGTACCAACCTGATAGAGCTGTTAAGATCAAATGGGATAATGTATGATTATAGAAATGATTCTTTTATCATCACCATCAACACTATTAACTGTTTGATCCTATATGAGGGATTCATACAGAAACAATTCAAAGACAAATCAATATCCTGTTATCATATGTACTTGAGTTTTACACAAGTGGATAAAACAACAGCTTTTTGTATTTCAATCAAAGTATTTAAATGTGTGCTCAACTTCGGTGAACTCAAGGAAAGCTTCCTCATAAAAAAAACTTAAATAGTGGATAGGACAATGGGGATATTAATGTTCCTCTGTCCTATTCCCATGCAGTCTTAATTTCTTCTGAGTCTCAATATTTGCAAGCTTATTATTCATGTCACTTGGATATTATAAGTATTCCATATGGTAATGTATTTTTAAAAATAACACATTTTTTTCGCCAATTCTATATTTTGGCAGCTGTAATAAATAGTTCATTCTATAATGATAACCTGTTTATAATGTAGCTTACGCATTAAATTTTCAAAGATATTTTGAAGCTTATCGGGTTTTTTTTTTTGTATAGGAATTGCTGTCTATTAGTTTGGAAGAAGAGAGCATCTAGTTACTGTTTCTAATCTTGAGTCATGTCTTTCTAGGTATCCAATGCTAAACTGTTACAATCTGTAGTATTATGCTCCATAATTATTACCAATTCATTGCATAGTATGGATGAATGAATAAATCAAGAATCCTCAAGAGTAATCTTTTGCTAATTTTTAGTTTCAATGACCTGATATTAAATTTTGAGCACAAATCCTTCCATTTCTATAAACATAGCTGTATAATTCATCTACTTGTTCAATTTCATTGATGTTTTGTCAATTGAATTCATGTGGATGCTGCCCATAGAGATTCTTTTAATTTTTGCTCTTGGACCTAGACATTTTGCTCTGTCTAGAAATAAAACACATTTGATTAATTTAGATAAATTGAGGAGAATGTACCCACTGTTAGCCTTTACTGTTGCTTTGTGACATGTCCATTTGTCCTAAAAGTGTTTCTGTAAAAAATTTGAACTATATTTCATATACTTTGAAGGTATTTATCAGAAATCTTCCTCTTTATTTAAGCAAGAAAGTATTGATTCTTTGATGATTGTTTTGGGGTTCATGAGCCTTATGTTTTGCTAATTTTGTATAGGTTATTTTTTGGTTAATGTACAGCTCTGATGTGCTTTTTGCCATTCCAAAAGCATAAATTAAAACAGATGTTTTACATGAATTAATTTCTCTAAATTAATTTCTTCCTATTTTAGTGTCAACTTCAGGGTGGCTTAATATATTCCATGTTGGCTTTCTCCTTGATAGCATTGTGCATTTGGCTTAGAAAATAATGAGACACAATATCTCCAAGGATCACTTTCTATCTTCTGAGTTCAAGTTCAAAGTCATTGGTCTCTTCTTTGGTGCACAGTAAAGATTTTATACTTCTAGAATGTAGATGTTTTAATATCATTGGAGAATGTTTTCATGAGATGAAATAACTGTTAATCGTGTGTTTCAATGAAGTCCATAAAATTTGACACCATAATAATGTACATCATGTCATTTCTTTGCTATGTTAGTAGTTTTTTAATTTGAACAGTATAGTTAGCTATATTCAGGAGTGATAATAATGGACTTAGTGCTAAATGGGCTTTAATTGTCCCCTTGAAAGGCACTACATTTTCTATCAACTTTTTTGGACACTATTGAGTTAATGTCAAAATTTAAGTAAAGAACAGTTTTCTATGTAAACTAGCATTTTCATTGTACTTGGATGCATTTAATACATTTGCAGTTTATAAGTAAGCCATGAGGGCAATCAGGTACATAGAGTGCCAGGCCTGGTGTCAAAGACTAATCTTCCCCAAGTCAAATTTGGCCTTAGATACTTAGCTGTGACTCTAGCCAAATCACTTAATCTTGTTTGCCTCAATTCTTCATCTGTAAAATGAATTGGAGAAAGAAATAGCAAACTATTCCTGTATCTTTATCAAGAAAACTCTAGATGGGGATCATGACAAGTCAGACATGGCTGAAAAAATGGCTGAAGAGTAAACCATGTGTGTGGATCTGTTTCAAGAAATAATGAAGGTAATGTAAAAATTATAGTACTTTTGACTAGACCTTAAAATAACAGTACTCTGAATCTGGATGATTTGGAGGACATGAGATCTGTAATAGTCTGACTAAAACTATTCTAGAGGAAAATGAAGGCCAAGGCCAAGAATTCAGTTCAAATAGAGCCTGATAAGTTCATCTTAATAAGGCAAATACTGACTTCTGTACAGATGCCCTGAACAGGAAATAAGTCAGGTGGAAGAATGAGAAACAGAAGAAGACACAAAACATTAGGAAGAAATATTATGATTCCAGAGATAATAAGGAGACAAACTTAGAAGAGAATAACTACACAATAATTGCAAGCAAAGCCCCAGAGGATAAATGGCACAGGCAAAAGTACCTGAAAGATATGAAACAATGGAAAAGAAATGGAGTTAGAATGCCAATAGTTTCAAAGAGAAAGTGGAAAAATTTATCTAACAGACACCTTGATACTTTAAACAGACCAAACAGAAATCAATAATTTCATGAGGCAACAAAAGATATTAAAACGATGTAATTTAGATTTGGCCACGAAGTGGTATGGTGACCTGATTCTGGGCAAGATTTGTAGAAAGCTCACCTCACAGAATTCAGAGTCTTAGCTGTAGGAATCCAGTTCAACAGGAATCAGAAGAGGGCTGGGGTATAGATGGTATCAGTGGAAGATGGCCAGGGAGGTGAAACAAACAAAAAAAACAGATATTGCAGATCAATGAAACAAACTTTAATTTATTTGATCAGTTTTCAGTAAGACATGGAATACTTCACCCTTATTGAAGAAAAGAATAATTCAAATTGGATACAAATTTGCTAGTAGGACTGGTAAGTAAGAATTTTGTTAAAGAGGAAAAGATTGATTTTTCTGGCCAAAGTACCTTCCATTGCTTTGATATTTGAAGATTATATTGTATAATGGACAATTAGTGCATTTTGCCTCTACTTTACAACCCAACTATGAGTAGTAGAATTAGAAGGAAACCAAGTTAGACTTCAATGCAAGAAACTCTAGGCTAAGATTTGTGGTGTTTGAAATTCTTGATCTTACCTCTAATGTGTTCATTTTTTGGGAAGTCTTTTCTAATCTCACATTCTACAGGACACAAATCCAAATTTTACCCTTTAAACTTTATCTAGTCTTACTTTCCTAGATTTCAGTTTCTTCCTCTATAAATTAAGAATAACTATAGTTGTTTCCCCTGGCCACTTAAAGAGGTTCTGGCCACTAAATCACTCTCCCTCAATGGTAGAGAACTGTTATAGAAATCCCACACCTGACATATAAAGGTATTATATGAAAATTAATGTCATTGAACAAAAAACAATCACAAACTCCCTATAAAAACAAGAGAAAATGCTTGGGGTCTATAGTTTGTCATTAAAGGCACTGCTTTTAAATTGTTTTCAGCACATTTTGTTTTCAATAAAACAGATTCCTTTGGTCAAAATCACATAAATAAAGGTTGAGAAAAAATCCAAAAGCTTTGGAATTACATTCTTAATATTATGCATTATCAGTGTGCCTTCCCTAAAGCCTCCTTACTAAAGGCTGCTTCCAGAAATGATGTAGAGTCACGAAGCCCCATAGTTTGGCAGCCAAGCACCCCTGGATTTGTGGCCTTCAGCCCCTGAAGTATAATTCTTAAATCTACAAACTGTCTCGTGCACATTTTTTTTCTTCTCCTCAAAGAATATCCAATTACTGAGTGCTGTGCTGGGAGAACCTGGGGAAATGGTAGAAGGAAACACAGCTGAGAGCCACTGTGGTTTGACAGCTCTCCAGCTACTTTGAAAATATTTTGGCAAAAACAAGATTTTAAGTAAAACTGTTTCCTTTGGTAATATACCCAGAACTGCAGGTTTTACATTTTTTAATCTTATGTGTTGGGCCAAAAGAGGGGGGAAAAAGCAACCCTAGAGGGAGAATACCATCTATATGGCCAGGGGAAAGACTTTGCATACGACAGAAAAATGGGGCAAAAGAGAACGCATACTTCAAATTCTCAGCCACTTTGCTCCACCCTGGGTTTTTTCTCCAAAGAATCCCACAAACATTTCTTTTATACTAGTGAGGAACTGAATGAATGGAAGCTTGAGGACTAATTGGACTGGCTACAGTTTATAAGGCAAGATTTTGATTTGCTTATCAGAGGTTGATACATGAAAAATCTGGTGAAAGATGGAACTTAAATCATGCTACCTTTTTATTTTTGCCTTACTGTTGGTGACTGCTAAGAGAACAGCTCAAATGTATGGTGGCAATCATAATTCCTGTGGGACTTTCTTTTAGTGATACCCAAAGTATAACTTGGTTTTATTTTCTTTTGCCCCCTGGCTTCCTCTCCCACTGTCCAGCTATCTCCCAGTGCATTTTGTCCCAGTGACCCTGCCCACTGATATTTCTTTTCCTCATTTTGCTGTCATTTGAGTATTGTGGTGTAGTAAAAAGAATAATGGTTTTGTCTTTTAAAACCTTAGGATTAAAGCCTCTTGTTACTATTTATTACCTGAGAGCCCTTAAACCAGCAAATCAGGGTAGGTGATTTCCAAGATCTTCCAGAAATGAGATACTTAGGTAAAGAATGCTGCGTCTGGATTGAGAAAGACATGTTTCCAAATCTAGCCATAGACTCTTACTAGTTCTATAATTCTAAGCAGGTCACTTAATCTGTCTATAACATGGAGATAATAGTGCGTCCTAAGGTTGGTGTAAGAATTAAATGAGACATTATTTATAAATTGTCTGAAATGTCTTCCTTCCTCCCTCCCTCCCTCTCTCTCTTCTTCCCTTCCTTCTTTTTTTCCTCCCTTGCTTCCCTTTCTATTTTTTTTCTCATTCTCTATTAAGATAATCTACCCAGAAATTTTAGATCCTGTGTAAGAATCTTTCTGGTTATGGTCAGTATTCTCTAATGTACCAGAAACCATCTTGCAAAGAAGGGCAATTTGGGATTTGGAATCTTCAAGTTTGGGGGCAGGCTCTGGAGACTCCTGTTGTTACAAAAGTATCTTCTTTCTCCTTTCTCCCTCTATTTTCCACTTACTTTCCTTCCATTAATCTCTCCTGGTATGCTAGGAAGAAGTATATTTAGTGATTTGCTTATTGTCTCACTGGAGGCCTCCTCCATGAATCTTTGCCATAAATTGTCCATGTTACAGCTTCACCTGTTCAGGTGATATTTTAATAGTTCTAGTCCAGCTAAGGAAGCTGCTTATATGCCCTCCTTCCTCCTGCCCACAGTAGCCTCCTGCTTCTAACCAAAGGTTCAGTGAATATAAGAACTAGGAAAAAATCAGCTAGAAATCCCCCCCTTTTTTAGTTCTTTGGTCATTTTGTTTTCAATGGCTTGGTCTATATAGTATGGTCTTGAGATTCTGCCTGGTGTGGGAAAAAAGCTAAAATGTTTTTATTTCAAGAAGGCTGTGCCTCTGGTGATCACTCTTTAAACTCCACTGCAGGTCCTTCATAGCTGAAAATGTTATTCTCTATCTTATGGGAAAAGTTTAAATTATTTTTTAAATTGAAATTTAGTTGTTCACTTAAAATTAAGCATTAGCCTTTTTAGTTTAATTAATAAAATATATTCTTTATGATTGAGTATTCAATATTCATCAAAAAGGACATCATATTGTTAATTTAACTTGCTTTCTTTAGTTATAAGAGTTTTCTAAAGACAGATAATTTAGAAACGTAAAAACAAAACAATATTCCCTAGATGCACATCAGAATGAAACATGTTGGTTCTCTGGTTCCTAGAAATTCAATTTAACTGACCAAGTTTTTATTAAACACCTACCTTAGGCTAAGTGTTTACTCAAGGAGTAGTCTTGCTTTCAAGTCATTTATAATCACATTCATGTCAATCCCCTCATCACCCCAAGAACTTGCCAGACCAAAACATCTCTTCCCACCAGCCTCCTGAATTTATGGTCTTCCCTTCTTCAAATATAAGCTCTTCAAGGACAAATACTATCTGACTTCTCTATTTGTAACCCCAGCCCTTGGCAGAATGCTTGGCACATAGAAGGCAGCTCTTCATGTTTTTTTCAACTTCAGTTCCATTCAAATCAATGAATATTTAGTAAGCACCTACTATGTGCCAGCCTGATATCCCTTCATTTATACATTCATTTGTTTATTTCACTTTAAAAGAATGTAGTGTTATTTCTAGTCAGAGCTTTAGGCTGAGATTTGAAATCTTGAGGCATAGTCTCTAGGTAAACACCAGATACAGGGGACCATAAATGGGACACTTATTTTTCTATGTTTTAGTGTCCTGTTTTTATAATATGTTGCCACTTCCAAAATATTTGTACCATTCCAATTGCCTATTTGACAATTAAATAATTGCTCCTTCTAATGAGTTTCTTTTTTTTCTGATCTTTCAGATAAAAGTATACCTTTTCTCCCTGTAGCTGTGTGTGTGTGTGTGTGTGTGTGTGTGTGTGTGAGAAAGAGAGAGAGAGAGAGAGAGAGAGAGAGAGAGAGAGAGAGAGAAAGAGAGAGAGAGAGATGATTTAACCTTTATTCTTTCTTCCCCACCTTTTCCATTCCCCACCCTATGTTGTAGCCTGGGCTTGAGAAGACATGAAATCAGTTGATCTTTTTCATTCTCATTCTGAAAGGCAGACTGTTTTTCCCTTAAATGCTGAATGCAAGGGTGAGGAGGGCAATAGAAATTCTGCTTTGCTGTCCCCTTTGAACATGAAATTTGTGAGTGCAGAAATTCTCTGCTGCTCAGTGTCTCATCAGTATTAGAACCAATGTACTTTCTGTTGAGAGATGGTTTCTATACTTGTTTGTTCTTTGATATATAGATACAACCTTAATCTTTGTCCTGAACTCCACTCCCACACTTTCAACTGCCTTATGGACATCTCAGTTTTTGTCTGTTTGTTTTTAAGGCAAATTATGCATTTTCAGTGTCACAGATTTAGAAATGAAAAGGAATCCAGAAATTATCTGGTTCAAACCCTTGTTCTTGGTGGAGTGAAGTGTTCTTAGCACCAAAGGCAACTTGCTTAAAGACACATAGGTAATTAAGTAGCAGAGCCAGAATTAAAATTCATATCTCCTTACTATATATGCAACATTCTTTGCACTGAACCAAACTGCTTCTTATTGGCTCCCATAGGTTCAAAAATAATTTTTATGTAACTCTACATAGATCAAATCTGTTTGTTTAGTCACAATCTATCTCCTGATCTCTAGTCCCCAGTTTTGTTGTTGTTTAGTTGTTTCAGTTGTGTTCGACTCTCTGTGACCCCATTTGGGATTTTCTTGGCAAAGATAATGGTTTGCTATTTCTTCTTCCAGTTCATTTTATAAATGAGGAATGAAGGTACACAGTGACTTCCCCACTGTCGCATAGTTTCTGAGGCTAGATTTGAATTCAGGTCTTCCTGATTCTCAGTTCAGGCTATCTATCTACAATGTCACATAGCTACCCCTTATTCCTTAGTTATCAAATGTCTAATTGACACCTCAAATTTGGCATGGCTAAAGTGGCTCTGTTTAAGGTTACCCACAGAGAAGTGATCACTGAAGCCTATGGAACTTGGTAAGAAACCATATGACATAGTGAAATATGTGTAGCATATATTAGAACCTGGCTCTACTACTTACATTCTTGGACAAGTTATTTTATCTTGGAAAGGTAAGCCTTTGTTTCCACATTACTATTCCCCTAAAACTCAATTCTTCCCCAAACATTCCCGTTTTTGTTAAGGACATCACCATCTTTCCCCTCATTGGATTTATGAATTTGGAATCATTCCTGATTCTTCTCTCTCCCTTAACTTTCACATTTAGTCAATGTCCAAGGTCTTGAATCAACTATCAATGCATTATCTCTTCTGTATTTTCCATTTTCTTTACTATTCAGGCCCTTGTCATTCTTACCTGGATTATTGTATTAGTGTCTGAAAGACTTTTTCATGCCTTTCATTTCTCCCCTTTCCAAATTCTCCTCCAAACTAATCATGCTAGCTTAAGCTTGTAAACACTGCTACTGGAAGAGACCAAATTTGCTTGAATTTGGGGGAATTCTGAGTTGAAGTATGGCTAAAGCTGATTGGGTACCAGTGTTAAATTTTGCACCAGTATGATGAGCTTCAGGAAAGCAGGGAGTCACCAGACTATTTAAAAAGGGACAAACCAACCCAGATTGAAAAAACAATACTTCCATGCCTTTTAGTATTGGGATTGAGTCTGTGAGTTGCCCTTTCATTTGTAGCGTGGGAGACAGAGAGAGAGATCTAGTCCAAAAGAAGCCTCTCCTCCACAAACTGAAATTTACAGAACATAGTTTTCCTCATGTCTCCAATC
>JAJPUD010007435.1:29498-41142 GCA_023553655.1 Myrmecobius fasciatus | reverse complement strand
AATCATGGCATATCGTTCCCCTTAATGCCCTCTCTGTTCTAGTCAGATTTGCTTACTGGCTCCTCACCTTGAATGGCTTTCATTTCCTTGCTTTTGTGACTATACAGAAGAGGTTTCCTAAATGCACCTCCTAATTATTCCCCTCTTGTAGAGTCTTTGACTTTCTCTCAATCTCAATTCTGATACTGCCTCTTCCTTAAGAGCTTTCCTGATGCTCTCACATATTAGGTCTCTCTCTCTCCCCTGGTATTACATTGTATGAACATATTATATTCTATATCAGGAGAATAAAAGTGCCTTGTTTTATTTTTCATACATCTAAATTCTAATGCTATGCCTTGTAAATAGTGGAAATATCATATTTGTTTGAGTTGACTCCGTGAGGACTGATGAAAAATGGAAGCTGTTTCAGGGTAGGAAGAGTTAGAGGGTATTATGGGAGACAGGGTTATTGTGAAGATAAAATGAGATAATAGTTCTATAAGAAACGATCAGCAAGATGATTTCAGAAAGTCCTAGAGAGACTTACATGAACTGATGCTAAATGAAATGAGTAGAACTAAGAGAACATTGTACACAGCAACAAGATTATATGATGATCAATTCTGATGCACATGGCTCCTTTCAACAACGAGGTGATTAAGGCCAGTTTCAATGGTCTTATAATGGAGAGAGCCATCTGCATCCAGATAGAGGACTATGGGGAGGGAGTGTGAATTATACGATAATATTTTCACTTTTTTGTTGTTTGCTTTCATTTTGTTTTCTTTCTCACTTTTTTCTTTTTGATCTGGTTTCTCTTATGAACATGATAATTGTGGAAATATGTAGAGAAGAATTGCATATGTTTAACACATATTAGATTACTTGCTGTCTAGGGGAGGGGATAAGGGGAAGGAAAGGAGAAAAAAATTGGAACACAAGCTTTTGCAAGGGTGAATGTTGAAAACCATGCATATGTTTTGAAAATAAAAAGCTTTAAAATGAGATAATAGGTCTATTTAGAGAATCTTGGAGAATCAAAAAACTATTAGAAATAATCCACAATTTTAGTCAAGTTGCAGGATGCAAAATAAATCCACATAAATCATCAGCATTTTTATACATCACTAACAAATTCAACAGCAAGAGAAATTCCATTTAAAATAACTGTCGATAGAATAAAATATTTGGGAATATATCTGCCAAGGGAAAGTCAGGAACTATATAAGCAAAACTACAAAACACTTTCCAAACAAATAAAGTCAGATCTAAACAATTGGAAAAATATCAAATGCTCTTGGATAGGTCTAGCGAATATAATAAAGATGACTATACAACCTTAATTAATTTACTTATTTAGTGCCATACCAATCAAACTCTCAAGAAATTATTTTACTGACCTAGAAAAAATAACAACAAAATTCATCTGGAAGAACAAAAGGTCAAGAATTTGAAGGGAATTAATGAAAAAAAGCAAATGAAGGTGGTATAGCTGTACCAGATATAAAACTATATTATAAAGCAGCAGTCATCAAAACCATTTGGTACTGACTAAGAAACAGTAGTTGATCAGTGGAATAGATTAGGTTCATAGGACAAAATAGTCAATGACTACAGTAATCTAGTATTTGACAAACCCAAAGACCCCAGCTTTTGGGATAAGAACTCACTACTTGGCAAAAACTGCTGGGAAAATTGGAAACTAGTATGGAAGAAACTAATCATTGACCCACACTTAACACTGTACACCAAAATAAGGTCAAAAAGGATTCGTGATCTTGACATAAAGAATGATATTATAAACAAATTAGAAGAACCTAGGATGGTTTACCTCTCTGATCTGTGGAGGAGGAAGGAATTTGTGACCAAAGAAAAACTAGAGATCATTTTTAATCACAAAATAGATAATTTTGACTATATCAAGTTAAAAAGTTGTTGTACAACAAAATGAATGCAGACAAGATAAGAAGGGAAGAAACAAACTGGGAAAACATTTTTACATTCAAAAGTTATGACAAAGGCCTCATTTCTAAAATATATAGAGAATTGACTCAAATTTATAAGAATTCAAGCCATTCTCCAATTGATAAAGGTCAAAGGATATGAGCAGACAATTTTCAGATGAAGAAATTGAATCTATTTCTAGTCATATGAAAAGGTGCTCCAAATCAGTATTAATCAGAGAAATGCAAATTAAGACAACTCTGAAATACCACTACGCACCTCTGATAGGCTAAGATGACAGGAAAAGGCTAAGATGACAGGAAAATATAATGACAAATGTTGAAGGGGATGTGGGAAAACTGAGATGTTGTTACATTGTTGGTGGAACTGTGAACGGATCCAACCATTCTGGAGAGCAATTTGAAACTATACTCAAAAAGTTATCAAACTGTGAATACCCTTTGACCCAGCAGTGTTTCTATTGGGATTGTATACCAAAGAGATCTTTTTTTTTATTGAAGCTTTTTATTTGCCAAACATATGCATAGGTAATTTTTCAACATTGACCCTTGCAAAGCTTTCTGTTACAAATTTTTCCCTCCTACCCCTCACCCCCTTCCCTAGATGTCAGGAAGTCTAATACATGTTAATTATGTTAAAATATTTGACAGATCAAATACATGTATATATATTTATACAGTTATCTTGCTGTACAGGAAAAAAAACCTGACAAGGAAAACATAATGTAACCAAACATCATTAGAAAGTGTGAAAATGCTATGTTGTGGTCCAGACTCATCCCGCAGGTCTCTCCCTGGGTATATATGGCTTTCTTCCTCACTGAACAACTGGAACTGGTTTGAAACATCTCATTATTGAAGAGACCCATGTCTTTCAGAATTGATCATCATATAGTCTAAGTATTGCCATGTATAATGATCTCTTGGTTCTGCTGATTTCACTCAGCATCAGTTCATGTAGGTTGCTTCAGGCCTCTCTGAAATCATCTTGTTGGTCGTTTCTTATGAAACAATAATATTCCATAACATTCATATATCATTGTTTATTCAATGGGCATCCACTCAGTTTCCAGTTTCTAGCCACAACAAAAAGGGCTGCCACAAACATTTTTACACATGTGGGTCTCTTTCCCTCCTTTAAGATCTCTTTGAAATATAGGCCCAATAGAAATATTGCTGGGTCAAAAGGTATGCACAGTTTGATAACTCCTTGAGCATAGTTGCAAATTGCTCTTCAGAATGATTGGATCAGTTCACAGTTCCACCAACAATGTATCAGTGACCCAGCTTTCCCACATCCCCTCCAACATTCATTATCTTTTCCTGTCATTTTAGCCAATCTGACAGGTGTGTAGTGGTACCTCAGAGTTGTCTTAATTTGCATTTCTCTGATCAATAGGGTTTTGAAGCACCTTTTCATATGACAAGAAATAGTTTTAATTTCTTCATTTGAAAATTGTCTGCTCATATCCTTTGATCTTTATCAATTGGATAACGGCTTGAATTCTTATAAATTTGAGTCAATTATATATTTTAGAAATGAGGCCTTTATCAGAACCCTTAAATGTAAAGATGATTTCCCAATTTATTGCTTCCCTCCTAAACTTGTCTGCATTAATTTTCTTTATACAAAAACTTTTTAACTTAATATAATCAAAATTATCTAGCTGGTGTTAAATTAAGAGTTCCAGTTCTTCTTTGGACACAAATTTATTCCTTCTCCACAGGTCTGAGAGGTGAACTATCCTATTTTCCTTTAATTTGTTTATAATATCACTCTTTATATCTAGATCATGAACCCATGTAGATCTTATCTTAATATGTGGTGGTAGGTGTGGGTCAAGCCCTAATTTCTTCCATACTAATTTTCAATTTTCCCAGCAGTTTTTGTCGAATAGAGAGTACTTATCCCAAAAGCTGGGGTCTTTGGGTTTATCAAAGACTAGACTGCTATAGTTATTGCCTGGTTTGTCCTGTGATCCTATCCTATGATTGCTCTATTTCTTAGCCAGTACCAAATGGTTTTAATGAGCACTACTTTATAATATAATTATTATTATTTCATTAATTCCCCAAAGATTCTTGACCTTTTGTTCTTCCAAATAAACTTTGCCACTATTTTTTCTAGATTTGTAAAATAATTTCTTGGAAGTTTGATTGGTATGGCACTAAATAAGTAAATTAGTTTGGGTAGTACTGTCACTTTTATTATATTTGCTTGGCCTATCCATGAGCACTTGATGTTTTTCCAAGTGATTAGATCTGACTTTATTTGTGTGGAAAGTGTTTTGTAGTTTAGTTCATATAGTTCATGACTGTTCCTTAGCAAATACATTTCCAAATATTTTATATTATCAACAGTTATTTTGAGTGGAATTTCTTTTTGTATCTCTTGCTGCTGAACTTTGTTGTTAATATATAAGAATGCTGATGATTAATGTGGATTTATTTTGAATCCTGCAACTTTGCTAAAGTTGTGAATTGTTTCCAGCAGTTTTTTAGTTGTCTCTAGGGTTTTCTAAGTATACCATCATGTCATCTGCAAAGAGTGATAATTTGGTTTCCTCATTACCTACTCTAATTCCTTTAATCTCTTTTTCTTCTCTTATTGCTAAAGCTAACATTTCTAATACAATATTAAATAGTAATGGTAACAGTGGGCATTCTTGTTTCACTCATGATCTTCTTGGGAATGGGTCTAGTTTGTCCCTATTACATATGGTGCTTGCTGATGGTTTTAAATAGATGCTACTGATCATTTTAAGGAAAAGCCCACTTATTCCTATACTCTCCAGTGTTTTTTAATAGGAATGGGTGTTGGATTTTATCAAATGCTTTTTCTTCATCTATTGAGATAATCATATGATTTTTGTTAGTTTGGTTATTAATATAATTAATTATGCTGATAGTTTTCCTAATATTGAACCAGTCCTGCATTCCTGCTATAAATCCTACTTGGTTATATTGTATTATCCTGGGGATGATTTTCTGTAATCTTATTGCTAATATCTTATTTAAGATTTTTGCATCAATATTCATTAGGCAAATTGATCTATAATTTTATTTCTCTGTTTTCACCCTATCTGGTTTAGCTGTCAGCACCATATCTATGTCATAAAGGGAATTTGGTAGGACTCCTTCTTTCCTTATTTTTTCAAACAGCTTATAAAGTATTAGAATTAATTGTTCTGTAAATGTTTGGTAGAATTCACATGTCAATCCATCTGTCCCTGGAGATTGTTTCTTAGAGAGTTGATTAATAGCTTATTCTATTTCTTTTTCTAAAATGGGGCTATTTAAATAATTTATTTCCTCTTCTGCTAACCTGGGCAGTCTATATTTTTGTAGATATTCCTCCATTTCATTTAGATTATCAAATTTGTTGGCATAAAGTTTGGCAAAGTAACTCCTAATTATTGCTCTAATTTTCTTTTCATCAGTGGAAAGTTCTCCCTTATCATTTTTGAGACTAACAATTTGATTTTCCTCTTTCCTTTTTATAATCAAATTAACTATAGGCTTTTCTATTTTGTTGTTTTTTTTTTTGTAAAACCAACTCTTAGTTTTATTTATTAATTCCATAGTTTTCTTATTTTCAATTTTATTGATCTCCCCTTTTATTTTCAGAATTTCCAATTTGGTATTAATTGATGGTTTTTAATATGTTCTTTTTGTAGCTTTTTAAATAGTAAACCAAACTCCATGTTCTTCTGTTTCTCTATTCTATGCAAGTAAGCATCTTGAGATATAAAATTACCCCTTATAACTGCTTTGGCTGTATCCCACAAATTTTGGTATGTTGTCTCATTATTGTCATTTTCCTGGATAAAATTATTGACTGTGTCTATGATTTCTTTTTTCACCCATTCATTCTTTAAGATTAGATTATTTAATTTCCACTTAACTTTTGGTCTATTTTCTCCTGGCCTTATATTGCATATGATTTTTATTGCACCATGTTCTGAAAAAGATGCATTTACTATTTCTGCTTTTCTGCATTTGATTTTGAGGTTTTTATGCTCTAACGCATGGTCAATTTTTGTATAAATTCCAACAGCCACTGAGAAAAAAGTAAATTCCCTTCTGTCTCCATTCAATTTTCTACAAAGATCTATCATACCTAACTTGTCTAACATTTTGTTCACCTCCCTAACTTCTTATTTATTTTGTGTTTTGATTTATCTAATTCAGAGAGAGCAAGGTTGAGATGCTCCACTAGTATAGTTTTGCTGTCCATTTCTTCTTGCTTCTCTCAACTTTTCTAGGAATTTGGATGCTAAACCACTTGGTGGTATATGGTTTTGGTGCATATATGTTTAGTATTGAAATTGCTTCATTATTTATGGTACCCTTTAGTAAAATATAGTGTCCTTCCTTATTTCGTTTAATTAGATCTATCTTTGCTTTTACTTGATCTGAGATAAGGATTTCTACCCCCACTTTTTTTGGTTCACCTGAAGCATGATAGATTCTTCTATAGCCCTTTACCTTCACTCTGTCTGTATCTCTATGCTTTAGATGTGTTTCTTGTAAACAACATATGGTTGGATTCTGGCTTTTAATCCAGTCTGCTATCTGCTTCCACTTTATGGGAGAGTTCATCCCATTCTGTATTTCCTGCCATCTTATTTACTCAAAGTTATGTTTTCCTTTTTCCTTTCCCCTTTATCCCTTCCTCCCTCCTGAGTATTTTGATTTTGATGATCACCTCCCTCAAACAGTCCTCCCCCTTTAGAGCCTCTCCTCTTTTTTTACACCTTTCCCCTAATTCTTCTATTTTCCCTTCTATTAGTCAATCCCTTTCTTTTCCTCCTTTCCCTCCCACTTCCCTATAAGTAGGGACAAGTTTCTCTATGAAACCAAATGTGTCTGATATATTCTTTTAGAACCCAATCTGATGAGAGTCAGATTCACACAATGTTCATCTCCCTCCCTTCTTTCCCTTAATTATATTAGGTTTTCTTTGCCTCTTCATGAGATTTTACCTTATTTTTACCTCTTTTTTTAACCTTATTTTTAAGATCTTTTCCCCCCTCTTTTTCCCAGTATGATAGCCCTTCCACCTCTAGTTTCTTTTTCATATTATCAAAGTAAAATCAAATTATGCCCCCATTCTTTAAATATACCCATAGTAGAAATATAGATCTCAAGAGTTCTTTCCTTTTTACCTTTTTATGCTTCTCTTGAGTTCTGCATTTGGAGGTCAAATTTTTTGTTCAGATCTGGTCTTTTCATTAGAAATAGGTGAAATTCACCTATATCATTAAATGCTCATCTTTTTCTCTGGAAGATAATGCTTATTCTAGCTGGATAGCTTATTCTTGGCTGTAATCCAAGTTCCTTTGCCTTTTGGAATATCTGGTTCCAGGCCCTTTGATCTTTCAATATGGAGGCTGACAGATATTGTGTAATTCTAATTACAGTTCCTCAGTATTTGAATTGTTTCTTTCTAGCTGCTAGCAATATCTTTTCCTTCGTGCTATAGTCCTGAAATTTAGCCACGATATTCCTTCGGGTTTTAATTTTGGGGTCTCTTTCAGTAAGTGATTGGACAATTCTTTCGATGGTGATTTTGCCTTCTGATTCCAAAATATCAGGACAGTTTTCTTTCATGATTTCCTGGAAGATAGAATCTAGGTTCCTTTTTTTTCATCATAGCTTTCAGGAAGTCCAATAATCCTTAGATTGTCTATCCTAGATCTATTTTCCAGGTCAGTTGTTTTTCCTGGGAGATATTTCATATTTTCTTCTATTTTTTCATTTTTTTTTGTTTTTATTTGACTGATTCTTGAAGTCTTATTGAGTCATTCACTTCCCTTTGTTCAATTCTAATTTTTAATGTATTATTTTCTTCAGTTACCTTTTTTAGCTCCTTTTGTAATGGGCCAATTGAATTTTTTTTGTTCATTGCAGTCTTTTTCCATTTCACCAATTTCGTTTTTCAATGAATTGGTGTCTTTTTCATATTTCTTTAGTAGAGCATTATATGCTTTTCCCATTCCTTCTTGCAATGATCTCATTTCATTTCCCCATTTTTCATCTAACTCTCTTTTGAGATTCTTTAAGCAATCTTCCAGGAAAGCCTTGTGAAATGGGGACCAGCTCATGCCTCCTTTTGTGGCTTCCTCTGGAGTTGCTTTACCTTTATGAACCTCAGGATCTGGGGTCTGTTCTTCTTGCTCTCCATAAAAGTTGTCTATGGTGAGAGTTCTTTTCTGTTTTTTATTCATTTTTTTTTTAAACTTGAGGTCTGTTTAAAGCAGTGAAGCCGCAGCTGCTGTAATTTCCCTGGGGCAATTTGGTTGATTGACTTTCGGTCCTGGGACATATGGGATAGTTTCCACATTTGCAGTGGGTTACAATCTACCTTTTGCAAAAGGCAAATCTGCCAAATAACTTGCCCACAATCAGTGCAGAGTGTCCCAAGAGCCTCAGATAGATTCCCCAGGTGTTTAGAATCTGCCACACTGAGTCTTGCCCAGCTTCCTGCCCTGTCACCTCGAGCTGCACACAAGCTAGGCAAACTGCCCAACCCCCTGCCCGACTGAAATAGACCTGCTCTGGAGCTTTTCCAAGGTAACTTCTGCGAGGAATGTGTTGTAGTCCAAATATTTGTGGGTTCTTTGACTTAAAAATCAGTTTAGAGGCTTAATCTGCTGTTGGTTTGAAAGAAGGTCAGAGGAGGACACAGAGAGTTGTATCTTCACTCTGCCATCTTGGCTCCACCCTCTCTCCCAAAGAGATCTTAAAGGAAGGAAAGAGACCCACATGTGCAAAAATATTTGTGGTAGCCCTTTTTGTAGTGACAAGAAACTGGAAACTGACTGGATGCCCATCAATTGGAGAATGGATGAATAAACTATGATATATGAATGTTATGGAATATTAATTGTTCTGTAAGAAACGACCAACAAGATGATTTCAGAGAGGCCTGGAGAGACCTACATGACCTGATGCTAAGTGAAATGAGCAGAACCAGGAGATCATTATACATGGAAACAACAAGACTATATGATGATCAATTCTGATGGACATGGTTCTTCAATAATGATGTGATTCAAACCAGTTTCGATTGTTCAGTGATGAAGAAAGTCATATACATCCAGAGAGAGGCCTGTGGAAACTGAGTGTGGACAACAACATAGCATTTTAATACTTTCTGTGAATGTTTGCTTGTATTTTGTTTTCCTTCTTAGGTTTTTTTTTTTCTCTTTCTAGATCTGATTTTTCTTGTGCAGCATGATAACTATATATATACACATATTGGATTTAACATGCATTTTAACATATTTAACATATATTAGACTACTTGCTATCTAGGGGAGTGGGTGGGGGGAAGGAGAGAAAAATTTGGAATAGAAAATTTTGCAAGGGTCAATGTAGAAAAATCACTCATATGTTCTGTAAATAAAAATCTTTTATAAACCAAAATAATAAGATAATAATTGAAAAGTGCTTAGCACATTGCCTGGCATGTAATAAGCACTATTTAACTGTCAGCTATTAATAATAATAACTAGACTCCATTATATGTTTCTTAATTTTCAATACCCCTTCTTGCCAAGCAATTCTTCGTTAGTCTCAACTTTAATACTGTATGCTGTAGGTTAAACTTATTTTTCTCTGTGATGGGAGATTGCTGTATTCAGAGGTATTTGTGAGGTTGTCCCTTGGTTTCTAATTAGTTTTTCACCATCCAGACAGGATATCAGCCATTATTTCTCACATCCAAAAGCATATTCTCTATCATATTTTTGTTACCCATCTCTTCTGAAAAGCAGAAACTTTAACATTTCTCTGGGTTGAAACTTTCTCAATACTTGCCTGGTAGATAAAACTACAATGAACCCTAGGATCATCACAACATAATGGGGAGAATCACTTTGTGTTCCTTGTAAGCAGACATTATAGCAGAAGAGACTTCAAGCTAAATCCTGTCCTCAGATGCTCCTATTGAGCTGTCATCAGCTTCATTCCAGTTGGGCAGGAGCCAGGCATCTTGGGACTGTCCAGTTCTTCGCAACCATGTTTGACCCTTGGACAAGGGAGGCAAGGGGAGTCTAGTTCACAAGCGAGAGAAAAAGGTCCTATGCTTCAGGGTATTGCAAGAAACTATGGAAACTTTAAGGCTAAGAAGAATATTCAGGGTTTTTTTAAATAAAGGAAAAGATGTAATTGAAAGCCTCAGTACAGTTCTTGTACAGGCAAAGATAAAAGATGAAGTTACTTGAAGAAAACTCTATCTTAGAAGAGTTAATGCATTCCGCTGCAGACTGAATGTTTATGCAATCTCCATGAAATATCACTTCTATGACATAACCAAGTTCAATAGGTCCTGGGTCATTTGTGGTCTAAGACTTGGGAATGGCCCGTGCTTTCAAAAAATGCATGTCAAGCATCCTGAACTATGCACTCAAGTTTTCAAGAATTTATTTCTTAGGTTTTTGGCACCATATAATTCTCATCATCCAATCCTGACTTCAGACCTAGTATTCTTACCTGGGGAGAGCCACTTTCAGATCTCTGCCTAATCATACTATTCCTTCTTGTGTCTAATCAGATGCAATTCAGACACCTGAACTATATGGAAAATTGTGACCATGAGGATGGTTAGGGTGAGGGGAAAAGTCTTAAATTAGCCATAGAGTTCCCAGTTCTTCTGACAGAATGGCATGGAGAAAAGAAGGTGAAGGTTAGCATGAGAATTCCTAAGTTAGAATCCTAATTTATCATTGAATAACCATGTGACATTAGGCAAATCATTGAACCTCTTTTGGCTTCAGAATTCTCCTCTTTGAAATGAGAATTTTGGACTAGATATTTCACAAAGAGATCAATTTAATTTCCAGTTGTACAACCCCATTATTTGATTTAATTCAGAAAAAAATTTGCATTAGACCCTACTATATGCAAAATATCATACAATGCACTGGGGATAATAGAAAACCAGCACAAAATTATAATAATTTCTATCTTTGTGCTGTTTTCATTTCCCTGGGGAGGACTCATGTGCAGAGATAAGTAAAGATAAGATATTTTGGGGAGAGAATACTAACATTGGAAATGGAGATAGTTGGGGAACATATCAAAGTAATGCCTGAACTGATTATTTCTGGCTGAACCATGCCTTGAAGGAAGAAAAGGATTTTGAAAATCCAGATGAGGAAATAGTACAGTGTGTGCATGCACATGTGTGCATGTGCATAATGTGTGTACATGAATGAACTGTGTTGAGTTATTAGGAGACAGATTATTCAATGTGGAGTATATCTACTAGTTGACTGGATTGTACCATGTGAAATTTATATGAAAAAATAATTGGACATTTAGGTTATAACCTGATTCATTTTTGTATTTTATCAGAATCAATAGGTAGCTGCTGAGTGGAGTGTCTTAAGAAGGTTATAATGGCATTTCTGTATAGATTAAATTGGAGAGACAAGACGCTGAAAGCAGGGAACAACTAAATGGCTATTAGAGTAATTTAGATGTTAGACAATTTGGGTCTGAATTAAGATGATGACCATGTGATTGGAGAAAAGAGAACAATTGTGAAAAATGAAATTATATATAGCTGAATTTTTTCTTTTTTTCCAGTCTTCTTGATTTTTTAAAATTTTATTTGCAAAACATATGTATGGGTAATTCTTCAATATTAACCCTTACAAAGCTTTCTGTTACAAATTCCCCCCCCCCCC
>JAJPUD010007435.1:0-19498 GCA_023553655.1 Myrmecobius fasciatus | reverse complement strand
CAGCTAGGTCCAATGCTCATCAGGGGTTCAGTGGTTCACAATCTATCCCCCTCAAAAGGCAGACCCTCCAAACCACCTGCCCACAATCAGGACAAATTGTTCCAAGAGGCCCGCAGAAGACTCCCAGGTGTGTGAAAAGCACAACACTCCCACTCCTGTTCCGACTCCTGTTCCAGCTCCTTGCTCCAGCTCCCTGCCCCGATCTCCCTGCGCTGCAGTCTGGGTTCAGTAGACCATCCCCTGCCCAATTAAAACAGACCTGTTTTGAGGTTCTTCCAGAGTATCTTCTTCTAGAATCATGTTGTTCTCCAGATATTGTGGATTTTTTTTGCTTCAGAATCAGTCTAGAGGCTTCATATGTTGTTGGTTTGAGGGGAGGTTAGAGGAAGTTACAGAGACTCCTGTCTGATCTCCGCCACCATGGCTCCACCCCCGGAAGGAAGTCCTAAGACTGATCATCTTGAAAGACAATGTTAGTTTTAGTCCTGCTGGGTGCAGAGCAGTGAGCCAGTTGCTGAGAGAGATACAGAGTTTAGACAAAATGTGGTCCTTGTCCTCAGAGCTATCTAATTGGGATGGAGTAAGGAGATGAAGGAAGCGCCAAGAGAAAAAAACTACAACATACTCTATTTACATGCTAAGTGCAACATGTTAAGTGAAGTCCAATGGAATAAAAAATGTCATCAATGCAATAATTAGAAAAGGCTTAATTGAGGAACTTTAGAACTGGATTGGGGGACATGGATATGATGATATACTATGGTGCTAAAAATGATGAAGGGGATGTTTGCAGTTTAAATTGGGAAGACTTGTATGAAGAGAGGCAGAGTGAAGCAAACAGAACTAGGAGTACAATTTATAATATCACAATGATATTGTAAAGACAACGTTGAAAGACTTAAAGAAAGACTTAAAGACTGAGGAATTTAATGATCAGCAAAAATCCAAGAGAATTGTCTCTGAAACATGCTTCCCACTCCCTGATCAAGAAGTGTATGACTCAGGGAGCAGACTGAGATATACTAATCTGGGCTTCAGTGTCAAGTGTATTTTATAGTATTCTCTAATACTTGCAGGGATTTGATGTGTGCTATATTAAGAAAAGGATTAGATATGAAGTCAAAACACTTCAATTTGAACCTCAATTCTAATGCTTCCCAGTTGTGTAATCTTGGATCAATTAATTTCTCTTTGCAGAAAATTACTTAGTTGTAAAGTAAAGATAATATCTCTGTTACCTACTCCACAGGACCATTGTAAAGATCAAATGACAAAAGGATATAGAACAGTTTGTCATCCATCTACAGCTATACAAATGCCAGCTGTCATTATTTTTGGTGACTCAGTTAAATAGGCTCCTTCTTCAGAGAGAAATTTCTTTAGGGCTGGAGCTGATTCATTTTTGGTTTTGTATTTTCTGGTACAAGATACACAGTAATGCTTAATTAGGGCTTGAATATTGATTAATTGCTATTTGATTTATAATGCTTTCTAAAACCAAATGTAGATTATGTGTAGGTTTTTCTTCCTTTCTTTCTTTTTAATTATCCATTCTCATCCTCCCTATGTCAAAAAGGAATAAAACATTAAGGAAAAATCACACAAAACATTTCACTGGGGAGATGAGATTGACACTTTGTATTTACAGGTGAGTTAAAGATACATGAGTTACATCATTTTCTGTTTTTCGAGTTCTTCATAGTATGAATTTGAAATCTAATTTAAAAGCGATAACTTTACACCAATTAAGAGGAAATTAGAGCAATAATTAGGAGTTATTTTGCCCAATTATATGCCAATAAATTTGATATATAAATGAAATGGAGGAATATCTACAAAATTATAGACTGCCCAGGTTAGCAGAAGAGGAAATAAATTATTTAAATAGCCCCATTTTAGAAAAAGAAATAGAATAAGCTATTAATCAACTCCCTAAGAACAATCTCCAGAGCCAGATGGATTTATATGTGAATTCTACCAAACATTTACAGAACAATTAATTCTAATACTTTATAAGCTGTTTGAAAAAATAGGGAAAGAAGGAGTCCTACCAAATTCCTTTTATGACACAGATATGGTGCTGACAGCTAAACCAGTTAGGGTGAAAACAGAGAAAGAAAATTATAGACCAATTTCTCTAATGAGTATTGATGCAAAAATCTTAAATAAGATATTAGCAATGAGATTACAGAAAGTCATCCCCAGGATAATACACTATGACCAAGTAGGATTTATGCCAGGAAAGCAGGACTGGTTCAATATTAGGAAAACTATCAGCATAATTAATTATATTAATAACCAAACTAACAAAAATCATATGATTATCTCAATAGATGAAGAAAAAGCATTTGATAAAATCCAACACCCATTTCTATTAAAAACACTGGAGAGTATAGGAATAAGTGGGCTTTTCCTTAAAATGATCAGTAGCATCTATTTAAAACCATCAGCAAACACCATATGTAATGAGGATAAACTGGAATCATTTCTAATATCAGGGGTGAAACAAGAATGCCCACTATCACCATTACTATTCAATATTGTATTAGAAATGCTAACTTTGGCAATAGTAGAAGAAAATGAGATTAAAGGAATTAGAATAGGTAATGAGGAAACCAAATTATTACTCTTTGTAGATTACATGATGGAATACTTAGAGAACCCCAAAGAATCAACTAAAAAACTATTAAAAAAATTTACAACTTTAGCAAAGTTGCAGGATACAAAATAAATCCACATAAATCATCAGTATTTTTATATATTACCAACAAAGTCCAGCATCAAGAGATACAAAAAGAAATTCCATTCAAAATAACTGTCAATAGTATAAAATATTTGGGAATCTGTCTGCCAAGGGAAAGTCAGGAATTATATGAACACAACTACAAAATACTTTCCACACAAATGAAGTCAGATCTAATAAGTTGGAAAAATATCAAGTGCTCATGGGTAGGCTGAGCAAATATAATAAAAATCACAGTACTACCTAAATTAATCTACTTATTTAGTGCCATATCAATCAAATTCCCAAGAAAATAATTTACAGATCTAGAAAAAATAATAACAATGTTCATCTGGAAGAACAAAAATTCAAGAATTTCAAGGGAATTAATGAAAAAAATGCTAATTAAAGTGGCCTAACTGTACCAGACCTAAAACTATATTATAAAGCAGTGGTCATCAGAACCATTTGGTACTGGCTAAGGAATAGAAAAGTTGATCAATGGAATAGGTGAGGATCACAGGACAAAATAGGCAATAACTATTGCAATCTAGTGTTTGACAAACCCAAAGACCCCAGCTTTTGGGAGTAAGAACTCACTATTTGACAAAAACTGCTGGGAAAATTGGAAACTAGTATAGAAGAAATTAGGGCTAACACTACATAACAAGATAAGATCTAAATGGGTTCATGATTTAGACATAAAGACTGATATTATAGGCAAATTAGAAAAACATAGGATAGTTTACCTCTCAGATCTGTGGAGGAGGAAGGAATTTGTGTCCAAAGAAGAACTGGAAGCTTTAATTTTAAAAAAAAGCAATCTAATTTAACATTATCATGAGTTTTTTTCGTGTACTTATCTATGATATATAATAACAACTGGATTTATAGAAAGCTTGAAAGTTTGTAGGTTTCTTATATCATCTCATTTGATCCTCACAGTAACCTTGTGAGGTAGATGCTGTTATTAATCTTATTTTATGAGGGAATAAAGTGAGGATGAGAGAGGCTGACTTGCTCAGCTTATACAGCTAATAAATGCTTGAGATTGGATTAGAATTCCAAAGGAATATCTACTGTACCATGCTATCTCTTGCTGTGTCTTCATACATGTCTAAATTATGCCCAAAGACCAAAATTTGAGCTGAGTAGAACAGAGATATTTTTTAAAGTTACTCTAGGGAGTAAGATTTTTCCATGGTAGAGAAGGTTTTATGTATAAATGTATTTTCAATTCTGTAAGGCTCTAAAATGATTAGTGAAGGCAAATTTCTTAGTCATTTGTGCTGTTACCCAGGGGAAAAAAAAAACAAAAAACTTCAAGCCAAAATCATCACTTTTTCCTCCCTGAAGATCTCCTAAAGATAGTCTCTCAGTTTATAAATTCCCCATTTAAGTGTAAATTTCTCTTAGAGAAATTAACATGTCTGGGAGAATGGAATTTGCATGCTAGCAAAATTCTTTCTTGGCCTTCCCTATGTGACCTAAAGTGTATGGAGTTAATGGGGAAATTTAATCTTTTTTTTGTTGTTTTTGTCAAAACTCAGAATTCCAGTTCTTCCCTTGTCCACATTTGATGGTTGCACAACAAACCAATTCTAGTTCTGGCATCTGCTGAATTAGCAGTTTTTATTTCTGGGGTTTGAGATTAGGATTCAAGATTCTCTGGTAGAGTGCCTCCCCCAAATAGTGGCCTAATCTTTGGTGCATCCTTCCCTGATCTTTTCTGACACACTGAATTACATGTCTGAAAACCAAGCAGCCTTGAATGCTTAAAGGCACCCATTCCTACCTCTCAGAGCACTCTTCTATAAGAAAGTAAGTAATAGTGAGAGGATTCTGGGGAAATGGAAGTGTAGGTCAGAAAATTCCAAACTCTCCAGATCTCCCTCACAAACAAGACAAAATTGTACCTCAGGGTTAACATAGAGTGTTAAAAACAAAGACTTGGGGCAGAACAGTGGTTCTTCTGGGGCAACTGGAGATGTGAAGAAGGGTACCAGGACTGAGGTTTGGCCCATATGAAGTGTGAACAGCTCCAGGTTAATTCCACTGAAACAGCAACAGAGAACCCTAGGGCTAGCTGTATTGGGAGTTAGCTTCCGCCCCAGCTTCAGGAATTTTCACCTCCCAGACAATGTGAGGAGTTAGACTTCAGAGTTGATTGAGGAAGATTGAGAGAACCTCTATTGATAAGGAATGCCAGGCCTAACTGTGCTGCTGAGATGAGACCCTAAGCAAGAAAGAATCAGCACAGCCAGGTGAGTGCAGAATGAGTGTAGTGGAAATGCTACTGGGTGCAGGTATATATAGGATGAAGGACTTATTACTTGCAAGTTCCAGGCTAGAGGGAAGAACTGAAGGAAGATTTCCCCTCCCATCCCAGGATTACATTAACAAGCTGCTATATATATATAAAAAAATGAAACAGACAAAGGAGAAAAACTTAAACACAGAAAATTACTATGGGAATGAAGAAGGCCAGGACTCATCTTCAGAGAAGGATACTGAAGCAAAAATAAAACAAAAGAAAATAATAACAAATCCTCTTCTACCCTAAAGAGTAATATCAAATGGTCACTTGCCCCCCAAAAATTCATGGAAGAACTAAAAAATAATTAATAATCAAATGAGAAAGATTGAAGGAAAATTTAAAAATAATAAGAAGAATTCAAGAAAAATAGGAAAATTATGAAATGAAAGTCAACTAAAAAAAGAAATCCAGAATCTTAAGAAAGAAAATGACTACTTGAAAACTTGTAATTAGGCAAGGGGACACCAGGGAAGTTATAAGAGATCAAGAAATAATAAAACAAAATATGAAGGATAAAAAAATAGAAGAGCATTTGAAACATCTTATAAAAAAACCAATGGATCCAGAAAACAGATCAAGAAGAAGAAAAATAAGATTAATTAGACTGCCTTAAAACTACAACCAAAAATTAATTTTGATGTAATAATACAAGAAGTAATTGAAGAAAATAGTCCTGAAGTGTTAGAAGAAGAGGGGAAAGTAGAAATAGAATAAAAATCTTCTAGTCATTGCCTGAAAGGTCCTTATGAGGAAAACTAACAGTAATATTATAACAAAATCCTAAAGTTACTTTCAAAGAGAAAATATAAGTAACAAGAAAAATAATTCAAAGAAACAGAGTTACAATTAAAATCCCCAAGACCTAGCAGTGGTTGCATTAAAAACTCATAGTTCTTGGAACACTATATATCAAAAAAACAAAACAACCAGACTGAGACTGAAAATAACATGCTCAGCAAGGTTAAGCATAAGAATGAATGAAAAAATAAATAACTGATGAATAGCCAAGTTTTCAGGATTTTGCTGTAAAACAAAACAAAACATCTTAATAGAAAATTTGACATATAAGATCTAATATAAGAAACATCAAAGACTAATTACAAGGGACTATAAGAACAAACTTTTTTTTTGTTTTATGTGTAGAAATACATACATACAGTTTATAAACTGTATGTCTAAGATTATAATTAGTAATTGGGTAGTTCATGAGAAAGATTGGGATAGAGATGAGTGTCATGTGATTCTAAAAAGCAAAACCATGTAGGAAAAGGTGAAAAGAATGATTATCATATACAAATGAAGTGCTAGAGGAAGAACTGACACAGGAGAGTGGGAGTTTTGGAATCAAGAATGGTTAAAGAGGGATCAATAATTATACATCTAAAAGTGTATAAAAGTCTTCTAAGATCAGAAGAAATAAGAAAGTAAGGAGATGGTGGGGGAAAAGAATAAAGGGAGGATTAGAGGGAACCTTACATTAGGTCAGGGTTAAAGAGAGAACAACAGATTCATTTAGAAGGCAATAAAAGTCTTAAATTTACAAAGAAATAAGAGAGTGGTGAATAGGATGGGGGTGAGAAGGATGGGTAGATTAATGGAAATAGGATAAAGAGGCAGGGGGTGGGAGGCAAGAGGATAAGGGAGGGATCCTTAGAGAGATGAGTAGGTTAAAGAGGATAAGGGATCCTCTGGTGGGGAAGTTTAGGCTAAACAATAGGAGGGCAAGGTAGCAGGTAGAAGTAAAGAAGTCAGGAATAATAGGATATAAAAGTTATACACAAACATAAAATAAAAGTCAGAAGTGAAATTTCTTATGTAAAAAAGCAGGGAGCAATCACAATCTTAGACAAAGTTAAAGATAAAAGATTTAATTAGAAGAGAAAAATAGGGAAACTACACTATATGTCAGCCATATTAATTTTGTTTTATACTATTTAAAGTAACTAGACAATATAAGATTGGAATATTGCTGTAGCATAAGACATGCATGTTTATCTCCTTGCTTAATTAGTTTGTATCTCCTTACCTTCTTGAATGACAGTGAGGGGAGGATGGCAACATATAAGTCAGAATGACTGGGGATGGCTCTGGATGCAATGAGACATTTTGGCTAAGATCTTCAATTAGCCTAAATTTGAGGCAATACTAAATCAATTAGTGATTAAGACTAGGTAAGAAATGTAACAGACAATGGTCTCTTTTACCTAGTCAAAAAATATTCTATGAGGGAAAGACCCTCAGGGCTTTTGACCAAAACGAAAACAATTGCTATTTATGTTCACTCTGAGTCAATAAAGGCCCAAAGAATGACTAAATGAGACATGATCTGGGACTTATTGTTGGTCAATCAATGAGAGCCAGAGTAATGTGAGTGTAAGGCATGATAAACTCCAAAGTATCTTATGAGGTTTCAGTGATCAAAAAAAGGAAAAGAAAATTTAAAAAAAGAAAGGTAAAGAAAAGAGAAGAGAAGAAAAAAAAGAGAAAGAAAAGAAGAGAAGAAAAAGGAATTATGTTTCTCAACTACCCATTTCCTGCTGTGTTCCCCAGTAGGAAGGAGTTGTTGTTTGTCCATTCTCAAAGAGGACTAAAATATCAGGGAGGTGACACCATAATATGTAAATAAATTGGACTTAAGTGGTTTGTGTATGTGTATGTCTATGTGTGTGTGTGTGTTTGTGCATGCACTCAAAGTCACAAATCTCATTTTCTACTCACACTAGAAGGTAAAATATTGAAACTTTAACTACATAATAAGAAGATGGGACTCATTGTAAAATAACCTTGGCAAAGACTGAAGGAAAATGAAAAAAAAAAGATGGCAAAGAATGAAATGTATAAATAGTATCATGGATACAATGAAAATGAACTTGAACAGACTTCAAGAGATAGTGGAGGAATGAATGGCCTGGTCTGCTAGGATCCCTGAAGTAACAAAGAGTTAGACACAACTTAACAACAGCAGCAGCAACTACAGGTAGTTGATATGAAAATTCAAAATTATCTCATGTCTTCATTACAAACAAATTCTCCTAAAGAACTTTATTAGTTGGGGCAGCTAGGTGGTGCAGTGGATAGAGGACCTGCCCTGAAGTCAGGACGACCTGAGTTCAAATCTAGGCTCAGACACAACACTTCCTAGCTGTGTGACCCTGGGCAAGTCACTTAACCCCAATTGTCTCAGTAAAAAAGCAAAAAAAAAAAAGAACTTTATTAGTCAACACATTGGAAATGAGTTCTGATTCTATGCATTCATTCATAAAAATATTTTGACACCTTCAATGATTTTTCATATTCTTTATCTGTTCTGACAAAATAATATTCTACTACATTGTATAATAACATTCGATTACATACTACAGTATTCAACTGTTCCCCATTTTATTGGCATCTACTGTGGTTTTAAGATACTACCAAAGTACAACTGTGACTATTTAATTGTTGTGGTTGCTCTTATTGCTCTTATTCTATGGAGTATGCAAGCAATTGTGAGATAGCTGGGTCAAAGGGTATGAAAAATTTAGGCATTTTTCTTTCATAATTCCAAATTACATTAATTCTTATTAATTAATAAGTAAATTTTTGCTATTTCTCACTGGAATTTGCTAGGAGCCAGTTTGAATTGTGCTTTTACTTTTAAATTATAGAATAAGTATAAATTTTTGAATTCTTGAATGTAGCTGCTCCCAGAAAAGAGTTGTTGGATGTGATACTAATATAGTTACTTGGAGTAGTTTTCTTTTTTCCTCTCCTGTCCTTCTTGTCCTCTCTCTCTTTCTCTCTGTCATAGAATTGTGTCAGTGCAATTTAAGTATAGTGATACTTGTAAAAAATACTAGGTGTAAAATACACTAAATTGGTATATTAATGTATCAAAATTGATAAATATTTATTGTGTCCTCTATGACTCTTAACAGAATGCAAGTTGGAAAATTATATATGACTGTCTCCTTGACATGTTAATGGATTTAGAAATTAATGGAATTGCCAATTATAACTAAATCTGAGTAACCCAATGGGAGGATCCAATGTCAGTTAATGAAAAATTAGTAGTCTTGTTGGAGAGACCACACTGAGGAGTTTTTTGCACAAGAACTAAATGAATTAAATTTGTGTTTTCTTTTTGTCTTGATATACTCAGGTTTATAAGTTCTACAAACATTCTTTGGACTTTTAACCAGATGGATAGGTGAGATGTTGTATCTAAGCCTTTCTTAATCTCTCAATAAAAGAAATGCAATCTCCCCTTAAAAAAATAAAGGGGAGTCATAAGTACAATTTCTATACCTTTCTGCCAAAATAGAAATGCTAGCAACCCATTTTTGTCATGAACTCACTGCCCCATGTGTATTTAACACAATTTCTTTTTACTGCTTTTGTTTTGAGCTATATGTAGCTGCAACAGCACTTACCTCTTAAAAGTTTTCTCTTTATCAATACTGCATCCAGACTCCTCACCCTTTGGTGGGCTTCAGTTTGTGAATTTATGTGCATCCTATGATATGGATAAGAGAGATATGGCAGCCTTGAATAGGTACATATGTGGGGAACAGAAGAGGAAATGGGAGATGCATTGGGATATTTAAATTCTTTTTTATTTTTTATTAAAGCTTTTTATTTTCAAAATGCAAGGATGGATAATTTTTCAACATTGATCCTTGCATAGCCTTGTGTTCCAAATTTTTCCCTCCTTCCCCTCACCCTCTCCCCTAGATGGGAAGTAATCCAATATTTGTTATACATGTTAAAATATATGCTAAATCCAATATATGTAAACACATTTATATAACTATCTTGCTGCATAAGAAGAATAAGATAAAAAAGGAAAGAAAATAATTAAGAAAACTAAATGCAAGTATACAACAACAAAAAGAATGAAAATGTTATGTTGTGATCCACACTCAGTTCCCACAGTCCTCTCTCTGAGTGTAGATGGCTCTCTTCATTACAAGATCATTAGAATTGGCCTCAATCATCTCATTGTTGGAAAGAGTCACATCTGTCAGAATTGATCATCGTATAATATTGATGTTGCTATGTATAATGATCTTCTGATTCTGCTCAATTCACTTAGCATCAGCTCATGTAAGTCTCTTTAAAATCATTCTACTGATTATTTCTTATAGAACAATAATATTCCACAACATTCATATACCATAACTTATTCACTAGTTCTCCAAATGATAAGCATACACTCAGTTTCCAGTTTCTTGCCACTACAAAAAGGGCTGCCACACACATTTTTGCATATATGGGTCCCTTTCCCTCTTCTAAGATCTCTTTGGGATATAGGCCCAGTAGAAAAATTGCTGAATCAAAAGGTATGCACAGTTTGGTAACCTTTTGAGCATAGTTCCAAGCTGCTCTCCAGAATGGCTAGAGTTCATTCACAGTTCCACCAACAATGTATTAGTTTTCCCACATCCCCTCCAACATTCATCATCTTTTCCTGTCATCTTAGTCAATCTGACAGGTGTGTAGTGGTATCTCAGAGTTGTCTTAATTTGCATTTCTCTATTCAATAGTGATTTGGAACACCTTTTCATATGGCTAGAAATAGTCCAATACATGTTAACCATGTCAAAATACTTGACAAATCAAATGTGTATACATAAGAATAGGTTGACTTCTTATAAATTCGAGTCAATTTTTATATATTTTAGAATTATGCCTTTATCAGAATCCTTAAATGTAAAAATATTTTCCTAATTTATTGCTTCCCTTCTAATCTTGTTTGTATTAGTTTTGTTTTGCAATTTTTTAACTCAATATAATCAAAATTATCTATTTGGTGTTCAATTATGAGTTCCAATTCTTCTTTGGTCACAAATTCCTTCCTTCTCTACAGATCTGAGAGGTAAACTATCCTATGTTCTTCTAATTTGCTTATAATATCACTCTTTATGTCTATATCCTTAACCCATTTCAACCTTATCTTGGTATATGGTGTTAGGTGTGGGTCAATGTCTAGTTTCTGCCATATTAGTTTTTAATTTTTCCAGTAGTTTTTGTCAAATAGTGAGTTCTTATCCCCAAAGCTGGGATTTTTGGGTTGTTAAACATTAGATTCCTATACTTATTGAATATTTTGTCCTGTGAATTTAACCCATTCCATTGATTGATTACTCTATTTCTTAGTTAGTACCCAATGGTTTTGATAACTGCTGCTTTATAATATAGTTTTAGGTCTGGCACGGCTAGACAACCTTCATTTGCATTTTTTTTTCATTATTTCCCATAATATTCTTGATCTTTTGTTTTTCCAGATGAACTTTGTTATTATTTTTTTCTAGATCTGTAAATTAATATCTTGGGAGTTTGTTATGGAACTAAATAAGTATATTAATTTAGATAATATTGTCATTAGTATTATATTTTCTTGGCCTACCCATGAGCATTTGATATTTTTTCAACTTATTAGATCTGACTTTATTTTTGTGAAAAGTGTTTTGTACTTGTATTCATATAATTCCTGACTTTCCCTTGGCAAATAGATTACCAAATATTTTATACTATCAAGAGTTATTTTGAATGGAATTTTTCACCTCTTGATGCTAGACTTTGTTGGTAATATATAAAAATGCTGATGATTTATGTGGATTTATTTTGTATCTTGCAACTTTGCTAAAGTTGTGAATTGTTTTTAGTACTTTTTTTGGTTGATTCTCTAGGATTTTCCAAGAATACCATCATATCATCTGAAAAGAGTGATAATTTGGTTTTCTCATTACCTACTCTAATTTCTTTAATCTCTTTTTCTTCTCATTGCCAAAGTTAACATTTCTAATACAATATTGAAGAGTAATGGTGATAGTGGGTATCCTTGTTTCACCCCTGATCTTATTAGGAATGATTCCATTTTGTCCCCATAACACATGATGCTTGCTGAAAGTTTTAAATAGATGCTACTAATCATTTTAAAGAAAAGTCCATTTATTACTATATTCTCTAGTTTTTAATAGGACTGGGTGTTGGATTTTATCAAAAGCTTTTTCTGCATCTATTGATATAATCATATGATTTTTGTTAGTTTGGTTATTGATATAGTCAATTATGCTAATAGTTTTCCTTATATTGAACCAGCCCTGCATTCCTAGTATGAATCCTACTTGGTCGTAGTGTATTATCTTGGGCATGACTTTCTGTAATCCCATTGCTAATATTTTATTTAAGATTTCTGTATCAATATTCATTAGAAAATTGGTCTATAGTTTTCTTTCTCTGTTTTCACCCTATCTGGTTTAGGTATCAACACCATATCTGTGTAATAAAGGTAATTTGTCAGAAGACCTTCTTTCCCTATTTTTTCAAATAGTTTATATAGTATTGAAATTAATTTTTCTAATGTTTGGTAGAATTCATATGTAAAACCATCTGGATTTCTTAGGGAGTTGATTAATAGCTTTTCTATTTCTTTTTCTAAAATGGGACTATTTAAATAATTCATTTCCTCTTCTGTTATCCTGGACAACGTATATTTTTGTAGATTTTCCTCCATTTTACTTAGATTATCAAATTTATTGACATAGAGTTGGCAAAAAACACCTAATTATTGCTCTTATTTCCTTTTCATTAGTGGAAAGTTCTCCCTTTTTATTTTGGAGACTAACAATTAGATTTTCTTCTATCCTTTTTCTAATCAAATTTACTAAAGTTTTATCTATTTTGTTGGTTTTTTTATAAAACCATATCTTAATTTTATTTATTAATTCAATGGTTTTATTTTCAATTTTATCAATCTCCCCTTTTATTTTCAAAATTTCAAATTTGATATTTAATTGAGGGTTTTTAATTTGTTCTTTTTCTAGCCTTTTTAGTTGTAAACCCAATTCATTGATATTCTCTTTCTCTATTTTATGCAAGCAAGCATCTAGAGACATCAATTTTCCCCTAATAACCACTTTGGCTGCATCCCACAAGTTTTGCTATATTGTCTCATTATTGTCATTCTCTTGAATGAAGTTATTGTGTCTATGATTTGTTGTTTTACTCATTCATTCTTTAGGATTAGATTATTTAGTTTCCAATTAATTTTTGATCTATTTTCCCCTGGCCTTTTATTGCATGTGATTTTTATTTCATCATGATCTGAAAAAAAAATGTATTTATTATTACTGCTTTTCTGCATTTGATTTTGAGGTTTTTATACCCTAATATATTGTCAATTTTTGTGTAGGTTCCATCAAGCGCTGAGAAAAAAGTAAATTTCCATCTTCATTCAATTTTCTCTAAAGATCATGCCTAATTTTTCTAATATTCTATTTACCTTCTTAACTTCTTTCTTATTTATTTTGTGATTCAATTTACCTAGTTCTGAGAGAGCAAGATTGAGACCCCCTACTGGTATAGTTTTGTTGTTTATTTCTTCTTGCATCTCTCTTAACTTCTCCTTTAGTAATTTGGATGCTATACCAATTGGTGCATATGTGTTGAGTATTGATATTGCTTCAATATCTATGGTACCCTTTAGCAAGATATAATTTCCTTTATTAGCTCTTTTAATTAGATCTATCTTTGCTTTACTTGCTCCGAGATCAGGATCACTACTTCTGGGTTTTTTTTTTTTTGTTTTGTTTTGTTTTTTTGCTTTTTGCTTTACCTGAAACATAATAAATTCTGTTCCAGCCCTTTACCTTCACTCTGAATGTATCACTCTGCTTCAAATATGTTTCTTGTCAACAACATATTGTAGGATTCTAGCTTTTAATTCATTTTGCTATCTGCTTCCATTTTATGGGAGAGTTCACCCCATCCATATCTACAATTAAAAAAAAATCTACATTTTTATGCTTCTCTTGAGTTCTTTGTTTGGAGATCAATTTTTTATTTAACTCTGGTCTTTTCATCAGAAATAGATGAAATTCACCTGTATTATTGAATATCCATCTTTTTCTCTGATAGTGTTTATTTTATTTATTTTTATTATTTTATTTTATTTTTTGCTTTTTGCTGAGGCAATTGGGGTTAAGTGACTTGCCCAGGGTCACACAGGTAGGGAATGTTAAGTGTCTGAGACCAGATTTGAACTCAGGTCCTCCTGACTTCAGGGCTGGTGTTCTATCCACTGCGCCACCTAGCTGCCCCCAATAGTGTTTATTTTAGCTGGATAGCTAAATGGCTTGGCTGTAATCCAACTTCCTTTGCCTTTTGGAAAATATCAGATACTAGGCCCTTTGATCCTTTAAGGTGGAAGCTCCTAAGTCCTGGGTAATCCTGATTGTGGTTCCTCAGTATTTAAATTGTTTCTTTCTGGCTGCTTGTAATATTTTTTCCTTGGTCTAATAATTTTGAATTTAGCCACGATATTCCTTGGAGTTTTCATTTTGGGGTCTCTTTCAGGAGGTGATTAGTGAATTCTCTCAATGGCTATTTTACCTTCTGATTCCAGGACATCAGGGAAGTTTTCCTTTATGATTTCCTGTAAGGTAATGTCTAGGTGTTATTATTTTTTTTTCCCACCATGGCTTTCAGGAAGTCCAATAATCTTAGATTGTCTCTCCTAGATCTATTTTCCCTGTCAGTTGTTTTTCCTAGGAGATATTTCATATTTTTTCTATTTTTGCATTTTTAAAAAATTTTGAATGACTGATTCTTGAAGTGTTATTGAGTCATTCACTTCCATTTGTTCAATTCTAATTTTTAATGTATTATTTTCTTCAGTTACCTTTTTTAAAGCTCCTTTTGTATTTGGACAATTGAATTGTTTGGTTTATTGCATTTTTTTCCATTTCACAAATTCTGTTTTGCAACAAGTTGGTATCTTTTTCATATCTATTTTGTAAGGAGTTATATGCTTTTTCCATTTCATCACATCTATTTTGTAGGGAGTTATATGCCTTTCTCATTTAATCAAATCTTTTTTTAAGGAGTTTTCTGTTAGGGCCCAAAAAGGGACCCTGATAAGAAGTTTGTCTTGACTTGAGGATAAGAGGTTGTTGTGTGCAGTTCCCTTGAGGACATGAGACCCAGGAGACTTGATGAGATTACTGATAATGGCTCAGACAAAAGAGCTATTCAAAGTGATCTAAAAAACAGGCTTACCCTGAGGTGTGCTCTGTTATCAGGATGTGAGTTTCACTATCTTTCTGACTTCCTCATCTCAATACAAAGTTAATTGCTAAAAGATGCATGGGCTAAGAGGTTAGAGGGTGGTGTGACTACAGAGGGTGGGGGAGGCAGGCTGGCTGAGGAGGCAGGCTGGCTGAGGAAAGGGGGAATAAAGAACAACTTGATTTCATCTTCTTCTGGCTTGTGACTCTCCTTGGAGAACACACTGGTCGTGTCTAGATGCACACTGAAGCTTGGGAGGAGGTAAGACCTGGCTGCCCTCAGGTATAATACCTGACAGTTTTCTTCAGATAATTTCTGTTTTTCCTTTTCCATACCCTCTTGCAAAGATCTCATTTCCTTTCCCCATTTTTCTTCTCTCTTTTAAGATCCTTTTTGAAATCTTCCAAGAAAGCTTTGTGAAATAAGGACCAGCTCATATCTCCTTTTGGGATTTCATCTGGAGTTTATTGGCCTTTAGGAACCTCAGGGTTTGAGGTCTGTTCTCTCTCTCCATAAAAGTTGTCTATAGTCAGAGTTTTTGTTTTTTTTTTGTTCATTTTTTTTTAAAATTGATATCTGCTCTTAAAACAAAGGAGCAAAAGCTGCTTTAGTTTGCCCCGGGACCAGTGTTTCTGACTGACTTCTGGTGCTGGGTAATAGCAGCCAGGTTCCAAGTTCTTCCAGGGCTCAGCAGCTTACAGTTTGCCTTTTGCATTCACTTTTGATTGTTTTACAGCACATCTGCTAACAACTGCTTACAACCAAGACAGAATAGCCTAAGAGCCTCATAGAAGACTCCCCAGTGGATGCTGCAACACTGTCTCCTCACCCCAGCTCCTTGCCTTGAAGTCTGCAGTTTGAGCTCCGTAGACTGTCCTCCTGCCTGTTTGAAACAGATATGTTACGAAATTCTTCCAAAGTATATTCTTCTGGAAATGTGTTGTACTCCAGATATTTGTGAGTTCTATGACTCCAAAACTACTTTAGAGATTTAATCTAGTATTGGTTTGAGAGAAAGCCAGAGGCGATCACAGAAAGTTGTGTCTGCTCTCCACTATCTTGGTTCCCCCAATTATTTCAATTCTTTTTGGAAGAAACTGAGAGGGTTAAATTCTAGAAAGATGGCTGAATGAAAGGTCATAAATAAACCCTACTCTTCTTCATCACCTCGGAAAAACTGAAAATGTGCCAAACAGAATAATAGCAAAAAAGAGGGATTGGAAAGAACTTGTCAGAAGAATGGCATCAAAGAAAAACTAAGTTTTTTTTTCAAAAAAGAAAAGCAGTTTTCAAGTAAAATGAGTAAACAATCACAAAGGGATATAATACAAGAAGAAAAATTATATAGTAAAAGAAATTGACTCAAAAAAAACCCAATGCAAAACAAAGTATCACAGAGTTTCTAGAGTGGTTCATAAAAGGAAAGTAGGATAGAAACTAGAGCTTTCAAAGAAAAAATCAAAATGACAAGTGAGATTAGCAAATGTATAGAAAATGATGGGAGAATATGCCCCAAACAACAGATTCTCTGAAAAACAGTGAGACAAATTTAGAACTAGAAGTGGGACAGAACAAAATCAAATCAAAAGACAAGATGTTTGGAGCAACTCTTGAAACACTTAAAAGTGTTACCTTGAAGATATAATACACTAAGACGATTTAAATACTAACTTTCAGGGGTGAAAATGTATTGATGAGAAAAAAAGTGAAGCTAAATCAAGCCACAGAAATCAGGAAATCATACAAGAAATTTGCATAGTAGTACTGGAGAGAACAAAACTGAGCTCAATAGAATCCATAGTGTACAACAACAAACAAATACTTTACAGGGACTATAATGGTCTTACTTTAGCATTTTAATTGAGTAACAAGCATTTATTAAGCATCAATTATATCTGAAAAATTATGATGGGCACTAGAATACAAAGACAAAAATTAATATTACAGGCTTTCAGAAAGACACCTTTTATATACCAGGGAAAACAATAAGTTCAAACAGGATAAGTGGATACTCTCCTTGCTAAACAAGGAATATGCTTTACAATACACATCCTCCTCCGGAGAGAGAGTCTGGGTCACTAAGAGCAATTGTGGTGAAGGATAGGCAAGAAGAGAAACATAGACCATAGATAGGATTATGTACTGGTCCAGGAAGGTAGACTGGTAGTGACTGTTATCATATTTCAAGATAATTTGGATAGGAACAAAAGTATGGTCTTATCTTTCAGAAACTTCTCCTTTGTATGAGGCACATAGAACATATAAATAAACACTGAAATGCCAAACTTCTAAATGGAAGATGCCATTCCATATTATTCTAGAAAGGGAAGGGACTAAAAAGGGATTGAATTGAACATTTATTGGATAAATTATGCCATTCTACCTCTCCCTTTCCCTTTCTTCCAGGACATCCTCTTTCACCCCTTACCTTTTTTAGATATTTTCCCTTCATATTCAGCTCATACCTGTGAGAACATTTATTGGAAATGGCTGACAAAGAAATATTTTTTTAGACTAAAAGACTGAGTGTTAGGGTAGATTCTATATCACACCTTTATCTGTGCTAGGAAAGGATACATTTTTCAAAAAGCCGAGATCAAACCAATAAGGAATTTGGATTTGGGCAAGGCAACTAAAGGTCGAGGTGTAGAATCTGTGGGAAAAGGCAGGGGCAACTTAGTGCAAGCAAAAACAAAACTCAATGACTTAGAAAAGATTTAAGTGTGTATGAGGGGGGATTCATAATTTAACAATGAAAACCAGAAGGTTAACAATTCTAAACTTGGATGTGGAAGAATTATATCTGTCAACACAACAAGAGGGAATGACAGAAAAGAAAACCCAATAATGCTGCATTAAATAAACAAAACAAAATAAAATCCTATACACATAAAACAAAGACACATGCAGAGATAAAATGAGGGATTGAAAACAATTTACTGGAGTTCAGGCAATACTTAATTGCAATCATGACTTTGGGCAAGGAAACAGTACAGATTAATGCCATTAAGAGAGAGAACTTTATTTTTTGATAGACCCCATAGACAATGAAGCAATATAATAATTATATATATATACATATATATATGGACCAAATGACATATTATTAAAATACTTAAAGCAGTAGTTCTTAACCTAGGATTCATGACCCTATTGTAAAAATATTTTGATAAGTATTTTTAAGTCAAATGCAATATTATATCTGAACTTACTGAATTTTTTGACATATATATTTGATATGTATTTATAAATGAACAAATGGCAATAGAATTACATATTCCCTTAAAACATAAAAGAAGGTTTTGAACATGCTTTGAAGTCATATGATATGAAAATATCACTTCAGAAATAAACATTTTAAAAAATAAAATTATATTTTATTTTCCCCACCAAAGTTGATTTCTAGAAATTAATACAAAATACTTATAATGCTATAATGGAATTATATAATATAAAATAATATAGTACACTAGCTCAAGAAACACAAAGAGAAAATATTTATATAGGGCACATTTTGATATAAGGTGCTGCGATATAAGAGGGCATCTCTGGGTCCCCCTGAGTTGTAAAGGCATATAGATGAGAGAATCATAGCAATTCAGAATGGAATTAGAAGTTAAATAGTTCACAATCCTCTATTTTATAACAGGAAATGAGATGCAGAGAAGACTGTATATATAAGTAGTGATATGGATGTGAGGATGGGTGAAAATGCCACCTAGTCATTTTCCTTCAGGTAAATGAGACCACTTGTCAAGCCCACCATGCCTTGAATAAAACCCTGAATAGAATGAATACTCCTTCTAGGGTTATTTCTTCTCCCAAACTCAGAAACGAAGGAGGAGACTAACTCTGTGTAAACACATAGCTGTCATCAAAGGCATGGTTTAGTCCCATATAGAGCTCATTCACATATTTAATTTCCTTTCAAGACCTTTTCACTTAGACCACACAGCCTGTTCTCTCATCATTGGGACTAAACTGCATTTCCCCAGACAGTAGAAAATAAATTTATGTTAATGTTTTCTGTATTTTACATCACAATCACTTCCCATTTATTTCTTTCCCTTCCTTTTACTGAAGGCATATCAATTGACAAATAGTATTTTTTTTGGAGAGGGAAAAAAATCAGTACAACTGATTGATACATTGAAAAAGTCTGAAAATATATGAAATGTATTAATACTTGTGGACCGCTGAGCTCCCCCTAAGGCATGGGCTTGGTGGGCATCTCATATCATTTAAGTTTAATTTGGTCTTTATTTTGTAATACTTACTTTTGATTTCTTAGTGGTATTGTTCATATATATATGTGTGTGTGTGTGTATACATGTATATATATATATATATACATCTGCTTACTGCCAGAGACTGAACCTCAAAACCTTGACCCTTTTAACCTTCCCCCC
>JAJPUD010007434.1:74823-107773 GCA_023553655.1 Myrmecobius fasciatus | reverse complement strand
AAATGACCAGCAGGAGGATTTCAGAGAGGCTTGGAGAGACTTGCATGAACTGATGCTGAGTGAAATGAGCAGAACTAGGAGATCATTATACACGGCAACAACAATACTATATGACAATCAATTCTGATGGACATGGCTCTCTTCAACAGTGAAATGTTTCAAACCACCTCCAATTGTTCACTGAAGAAAGCCATATACACCCAGAGAGAGGGATGTGAAATGTGGACCACAACATAATATTCTCATACTCCTTGATGGATGTTTGCTTACATTGTGTTTCCTTTTTCTGATATATCGTTTGTGTAGATAAGATTTTTCTTGCACAACAATGATAAGTTTGGAAATATGTATACATATATTAGATTTGCCAATATTTGAACATAATTAACATGTAGTGGATATCCTGCCATCTAGGGGAGGGGTGGGGAGTTGGGGGGAAAAATGTGTAACAGAAAGCTATGTAAGGGTTAATGTTGAAGAATTACCCACACATATGTTATGCAAATAAAATAAAATAATTTTAAAAATAGTTTTAGTGAAATGGAAAAAGAAAACAACTCCTTAAAAACAGAATTTGTGAAATGGAAAAAAATCCAATGAACAAACAACTCATTTAAAAGTTCATTTGATTAAATGCAAAAGAAAACAAAAATGCTAACTGAAGAAAATTCACTAAAAATTTGAATTGAACAAATAGAAATGATTAACTCAACAAGACATCAAGAGTCAGTCAAACAAAACAAAAAAAAAACAATAAAAAAAAGCAATAGAAGAAAATATAAAATACCTCATAGGAAAAACAATGGACTTGGAAAATAGTTCCAGGAGAGACTGTCAAAGAATTATTGGACTACCTGAAAACCACAATGAAAAAAAAAAAGATTAGACATCATCTTTCAAGAAATCATCAAGGAAAACTATTCTGATATCCTAGAACCAGAGGGTAAAATAGCCATTGAAAAAATCCACCAATTACCTCCCAAAAGAAACCCCAAAATGAAAACTCCAAGGAATATTGTAGCTAAATTCCAGAATTGTCAGATAAAGGAAATTGCAAGCAGCCAGAAAGAAACAAATCAAGTATGGAGGAGCCATAATCAGGATTACCCAGGACCTAGCAGTTTTGACTTTAAAGGATCAAAGAGCCTGGAATATGATATTTTGGAAGCCAAAGGAGCTTGGACTGTAGCCAAGAATCAACTATCCAGCAAAATTAAGCATTATCTTTAAGGGAAAAAAATGGATATTCAATGAAATAGGGGATTTTCATTTATTTTTGATGAAAAGATCAGAGTTGAACAGAAAATATGATCTTCAAATACAGAACTCAAAAGAAGCATAAAAAGGTAAAAAGAGAAGAAAAAAACAAGTTTTTAAAGGTTAAAATACTTACATCCTTATATGGGAAGATGATGTTTAACTCTTGGAAACTGTATCTTTGTTAGGGTGTAGGTATAATTTGACTTTACTGTAATGATATAAAAAAGAAACTAGGGATGGAACAGGGATTGTACTGGAAGAAGGGGAAAGGCGATGCAAAATGGGGTGAATTACATCACATAAAGAAGTAAAAAAAACCTATTACAGTTGAAGGAAAGAAGGGGGGGATGAACATTGTGTGAACCTTAATCTCATCAGATTTGGCTCAAAGAGGGGGTATCAGACATATTTAATATGATATAGAAACTTGTCTCATCACATAAGGAAGAAGGAGGAGAAAGGGGAAAGGAAAGGAGGAGGCTAATAGAAAGGAGAACAGAAGTAAAAGGGAAAAGGCATAAGAAAGGGGAGAGGGGCTGTAAAAGGGGAGGGCAGATTGAGGGAGGTGATGGTCAGAAGTAAAACATTGGTGAGGAGGGAAAGGGAGAAAGGAAAGGGAAAAGTGTAAAGATGACGGGAAATACAAAATTAGTAATTTTAACTGTGAACATGAATGGGATGAACTCTCCCATAAAATGGAAGTGGATAGCAGATTGGATTAAAGGCCAGGATTCTACAATATGTTGTTTACAAGAAACCCATTTAAAACAATGTGATACATACAGAGTAAAGGTAAAAGGATGGAGCAAAATCTATTATGCTTCAGCTGAAGTAAAAATAAAAAAGCAGGGTTAATAATCCTGATCTCAGATCAAGCAAAAGCAAAAATAGATCTAATTAAAAGAGTTAATGAAGGATACTACATCTTGCTAAAGGGTACCATAAATAATGAAGTAATATTAATACTAAACATATAGACACCAAGTGGTATAGCATCCAAATTCCTAGAGGATAAGTTAAGAGAGCTGCAAGAAGAAATAGACAGCAAAACTATATTAGTGGGGGATTTCAGTCTCACTCTATCAGAGTTAGATAACTCAAACCACAAAATAAACAAGAAAGAAGTTAAAGAGGGAAAGAGAATTTTAGAAAAGTTAGGTATGATAGACCTTTGGAGAAAACTGAATGGGGAGAGAAAGGGATATAATTTTTTCTTGGCAGTACATAGAACCTACACAAAAATTTACCATGTATTAGAATATAAAAACCTCAAAATCATATACAAAAAGACAGAAATAGTAAATGTATCTTTTCCAGATCATGAAGCAACAAAAATTACATGTAATAAAGGGTCAGGGGAAAATAAACCAAAAATTAATTGGAAATTAAATAATTTAATCTTAAAGAATGAATGGGTAAGACAACAAATCATAGATTTTATCCAAGAGAATGACAATAATAAGACAAAATACCAAAAATCTATTGGAGGCAGCCAAAGCACTTCTTAGGGAAAATTTTATATGTCTAGAAGCTTACTTGAATAAAATAGAGAAAGATAAGATCTTTTTTTTTCTCCTCTTGAAGTCATTGGCTTTTCTTTGATCCATTCTAATTTTTAGGGAGTTTTTTGCTTGAATAAGTTTTTTTTAAACCTCGTGTCAAGCTGTTAATTTCCTTTCTAATTCTTTCTTCCATAACTCTCATTTCTTTTCCAATTTCCCCCTTAAGTCCTCTCATTCCATTTATAAAAATATTTTAAAACTCTCTTAAAAATTTTTGCTTTGTTCCAGGAATTCTAGTTGAGCCTATGCTATCTTTTACTCTGAGACATTGCTTGAAGATGTTTTGGAGTCATTCTTCTCTTCTGCAGTTGTTTCTTGGGCATCCCTGCCGCAATGGCTAATTATGGTGGGATCCTTCTTTTTTTATTTGCCTGTTCTTTTAGTCTAATTCCTGACTTTGGATTTGATGTTAGAAATGGACTTTGCCATAAATCTGGAAGGAGGATCTGGGCTGGCCATGTTGGTGCTTTTGTGGGGTGTTGAATATTAACTGTGAAAGCATCTTAGGAACAAACTGGGGAACTCTTAAGTTTTCAGTGCTAGCAAGGTAATCTGATTCAAGTCAAAGTTTACTTGCTGCCCTTTTGGTCTGAGCTTCCAAGTTTCTGGTATGGGCTTGGGTCTGGGCAACAGTAGATTGCTCCTGGACTCCACTTCTATCTGCCAGCTGGAAAACTCTGTTGCTTTAGAGTTACAGAATTATAGTCCCCCCTTTGGAATGAGATTCCTGCCTTGGCTATTTCTTTGAAGGTTGGGCTAGATGCTAGAAGTCAAATTCTGCTTTGAACTTAAGAACTGAGCCATATCACTGATGTTTGCTCCTGATCTTTCTCCTTTTTCTTTCCAAATATCACCTAAACCTCTCCTTATTGGGAGCTGCATGTTACTCCTTTATGCAAGTCCCCTTCTTACTCTATCCTGGATCTGTGCCTTGGAATTGGGTAGTGGGTGACCAAGCTTCCAGTTAGCATCTGTTCCTGTTGCAATATAGTGGAATGGGTGTGGGAGGGCCCAGGAGGAGTGAGACCTTTTCCTGTCTTCTTGTATGAGCTTTCCCTGGGAGCTGCAATGTTCTGGTGAAGCAGCATGTCTATCAGTCCAGTGTCCTCAAACTTCCCTCTGTTGTTGTATACTGAGCTAGGTTGGGTGAATGAGTCACTGTAATTTTTTTCTGAATTTCCTCTTCAAGATTCAGTCTGGTGCATTTTCTAGATCTGTTTGGAGGAGTTTTTGGAGGGGAGCTCCCTGCATTGTTTCTTACCTTTCTGCTATCTTTGCTCCATCCAACCAATTCATTTTGCAGATGAGGAAACCAAGTCTCAAAAAGTAGAAGCTAATAAATGTCAGAACTAGCTTTCAAACTCAGATTTCTTGCTTCTGAGTCCAGTACCCTTTCTACTACATTAACCTGGTTTAGATTGGTAAAGGATGGAGACCTTTAAAGCCTATTACATGAGATGAACTTTGAGGACCTTCCATAACTTATTATTTCAGGAATTGTAGGAAGGTCTGCACATTTTTGTTAGCCTCATTTGTGGAACGTTTTCAGTTCAATTCAACAAGTGCCCCTTTATTGCATTTGTCAGTGGTACCATGGAAGAAGTCCTGGATTTGGAGTTTGGAAATCAGATTTTGAACCCTGACTCTGATACTCACTATTTGTGTTGCTTTGTTCATGGCACTCATCCTCTCTGGGCTCAGTTTTTTTTTTTAATCTGTCAAATGGAGAGATCAGAATAGATGATTTTGAATTTCTATTCCAGCTCTAAAATGGGAATAAGAAGTTAGGTTTGAATCCAGGCTGTGATACTAGCTTTGTGATTTTGAACTCCTCATTTTTCCTTTTACTCTCCCCTTCCCCTTATCTCTCTCCTCCATAAGACAGCAAACAATTTGATATTGGCTGTATATGTGCAATCATGAAAAACATTTCCATATTAGTTATGTTATGAAAAAAGAAATGGACCAAAAAAAATAAACAGGAAAAAAAGAAAGAAAGTGAAAAAGTTATGCTTCAGTATACATTTATACTCCACCAATTCTTTCTCTAGATGTGTATAGATAACATTTTTCTTCATGAATCCTTTGGAATTTTCTTGGATCATTGTGTTGCTGAGAGTAGCTAAGAGATTCATAGTTGATCATTGTACAGTGTTGCCATTACTGTGTACAATGTTCTCCTGGTTTTGCTCACTTCACTTTATCAGTTCATGTATTCCTTTTTCTTTTTTGAGCCTTAATTGATTATGTTGATTGCATCAAGTACCAGAACATTGAGGAGCCTCTTAAATAAGAAATTCAGAAGAGCCTTTCTGAAGAGTTTAACTGTATACACAGGGAAAACCAAATGGATGAAGAAAACCTATTGTATAATATGAAATTAGATAGGTAATCCATAGAACTCATTTACCAGTATATATTTCTTGGTCATACGTTGCAAATGGACAATTAGTTACACTCTAAATTTAAAAGAAGTGTGGGCTGAATAGTCTTTGGAGAAATCACAAATGATCCTAAATTTTTTCCCTGACAAAGATACATTTAGAAAAATATCACTATGCTTTTAGCGGTGGAGGCAGCAAGGCAATATTATATTGAAAGTTGACATAGGAGCCAGTGAGACCTGGACTCAAGTCCTATTTCAGACATGTAAATTGTAAGGAAGAGGGCAACTTATATTAATTGAAGGAGTTTTCCTATCTAGGAATTCTCTGAAATCACAAGTAATGCTATATAGCAATGAGTCATGGAACACTGCATCCTCTAAAGAACTGACATCAAAAATCACTAAAATGGCAATGGAAAGGCAAGTAATCCATGTGCTTAGGCTGAAACACTTTATTTTACTTTCCCAAATATGTGCAAAGATAGTTTTCAACATTTACCTCTATAAAATCTTGTGTTCCAAATTTTTTTTCCTTCCTCTCCCATCTAAACTCTCCTAAGATAGCAGGCAATCTGATATACATTAAACACATGCAATTCTTTTTTTAAAGTAAAGCTTTTTATTTTCAAATGATATGCATGGATAATTTTTCAACATTAACCCTTGCAAAACCTTGTGTTCCAACTTCTCCCTCTTCCCCCACCCCTTCCCCAGATGGCAAGTAATCCAATATATGTTAAACATGGCAAATATATATATATATATATATATAATCCAATATATGCATACATATTTATACAATTATCTTGCTGTACAAGAAAACTCAAACTAAAAAGGAAAAAAAATAGAAAGAAAACAAAATGCAAGCAAACAACAACAAAAAGAATGAGAATTCTATGTTGTGAACCACATTTATTTTCCACAGTTCTCTACCTGGGTGTGTAGATGGCTTTCTTCATGGGTTTCTTTCACAATGATCTTGTGAGATCATTGGAATTGGTCTCAATCATCTCATTGTTGAAGGGAGCCATGTCCATCAGAATTGATCATCATATAGTATTGTTGTTGCCGTGTATAATGATCTCTTGGTTCTGCTCATTTCACTCAGCATCAGCTCATGCAAGTCTCTCCAGGCCTCTCTGAAATCATCCTGCTGGCCATTTCTTACCGAACAATAATATTCCATAACATTCATCTACTATAATTTATTCAGCCACTCTCCAATTGATGGGCATCCATTCAGTTTCCAGTTTCTAGCCACTGCAGAAAGGGCTGCCACAAACATTCTTGCACACGTGGGGCCCTTTCCTTCCTTTAAGATCTTTTTGGGATATAAGCCCAATAGAAACACTGTTGGGTCAAAGGGTATGCACAGTTTGATAACCTTTGGGGATAGTTCCAAATTAGTCTCCAGAATGGTTGGATCTGTTCACAACTCCACCCACAAAGCTGCAATACTTTATTTTAAAAAATGGATTATGTATGGAACTGATATCACTAAATAAATATATAAGAAAGAAAATAAAAAGGATTGGTGGTGGGGCAAGGATAACCAGTGGACAGCACTGATGCTCTGTAGTAGGTCAGGAAACATGAAAAGAAAGGGGGAAGACTACTGGAACATTAGGTAGATTTTAGGTAGTGAATTTTTGGGGGGCTGCAGACGAGGGCCACACAACTCTTGGACTGGCTGGGGTCTGCTTTGTTGAAGGCAATAGCTACATGAGGGAGATCTTAGATCCACTGAAGTTTTGGAGTAAAGTAAGAATTAACATAATCAGATTCTCTCTTGTGCTGACTTTGCCAAGGGAATGTTTTCCAAATCTCAAAAATACTGGAGAAATGGAAGCAGTTCATATGATTCCCTTTGTCATTATTTTTAATCATAATAGTAGAAAAATTGAGGCTGGAAGGGCCTTTAGAGATCATCTAGTTTCATTTCCTGGAGGAGATTTGAGTCTGAGAAAAGGGAATGACTTGCCCAACCAAGGTCACACAGCAAGGAAGTGGCCCTCCCTCAAGAATCAGGGGATAGGAGGCGGTGTAGAGAAGAGGGGCTTGGCTGTGAGGGCCCTCCGCCAAACCTTGGGGAAGCAAGCTGGAGAGATTCCCCCTGCGGAATATGAATGGAATTAGGAATCAGAGACAACAGATTGAGCCGGCTGCCAGGTGACTGAGTTGTTGGGGGAGGGAGAATGAAAGAGGGGGTGCTCGGTGGTGGCTGCCTCCACTAAGGACTGCAGATTGAAACAGTGATGAAGATAAATGGAAACCCCTTTGGCAGAAAATCTGTGGATAATCAAGGCTGATACCTGTTTAGAGAGGCCTCCCGCCAGCCCTTGCTCAGGGAAACATTAGGATAAGACTTTGCAGTGAGAGCCACCTTGTTAGTGCTGAAACAAGGGGAAAAAAATGAAAATCACCAGACTCTCATTAAAGAATAAAATGATACATAGTATTTTGGCAGGAATTGGCTGCTTCAGAGTGCCTCACTTGCTCAGCAGGTCCATCATTTCTCCTTTCTTCTAAAATAAGACTTTAGGGGAAGCCTCTTATAAGAAACAATGCCTTAAGAACATCATAGGAAGGAATGCCTTCAAGGGGGAAGGGTCAGTGATGGCCCTGAGGAAGAGGATGCTCTAAACAGAACATGAGACTAAACAAGAGGGCTTGGGATGACTCTGAGTATGGGGGAGGAATGAATTTGGGAAAGGGCATAGAGCCAATCAAAATAGGAAGCAAAGATCAATGGACTGGTCTTGGTCCCTGGTAAATGGAATTTGGTAGAATGTTATAAGGATTTTATGGACTTAAGGTGAGAGGTGGTCATAACAATCTTACTGCCATCAGACTTGGGTTGTCTGTCATCTCTTCTTAGAATCTCCAATCCTAGCCTCCACTGGAATAATTCCTGCTTATCCTTGAAAGCCCAATTCAGTGGTCATCTCTTCTGTGAAACTTCCTGATTCCCTTTTACTACCTACCAGTAATGACCTTTATCCTCAGACTCATAGAGCACAGATTTGATCGCTCTAATGTACCTCTCATGTAAGGTTGTATTATAGCTGGGTGTCTTATACCTTTGGGCAGCTAGGTGACATGGGAAGTAGAATTTCAGGTCTGAAGTCAGAAAGACTTGTCTTACGAAGTTTAAATCTGGCATCAGACAACTTTCTAGCTGTGAGATCCTAGTTGGGTAAGTCACTTAATCCTGTTTACCTTGGTTTAAGTTGAGCTGTAAAATGAGCTGGAGAAGGAAATGGCAAACCACTCCAGTATCTTTGCCAAGAAAAGTACAAATGAGATTACAAAGAATTGAACATGACTGAAATAACTGAACAACAATAACAATTTCCACATTTACTAGACTGTGAGTTCCATGAGGGCAAGAACTGTATTTTGTGAACCAATAAACATTTAAACTTTAAATTTCTTTTGTCTCATCTGAATTTTGTGTTTTTTTTTCAGTTTAGCCTATCCCAGGACTCTATACACAGCAGGTTTCTTTTCTTTTTTTTTTTAAGTTTTATTTCTTTTTATTTTTTATTAAAGTTTTTTATTTTCAAAACATTTGCATAGATAATTTTCAACATTCACCCTTGCAAAACCTTGTGTTCTAAATTTTTTCCCTTTCTTCCACTCACTCTCCCCAAGCCAACAAATAATCCAATATATGTCAAACATGTGCAATTCTTCTATACATATTTCCACGATTATCATGCCACACAAGAAAAATCAGACAAAAAGGAAAAAAAGAGAAATAAAACAAAATGCAAATAACAAAAAGAGTGAAAATACTATGTTGTGATCCACACTTAGTCCCCACAGTCCTCCCTCTGGGTGTAGATGGCTCTCTTCATCACAAGACCATTGGAACTGGCCTGAATCATCTCATGGTTGAAAAGACTCATGAACGTCAGAATTGATCTTCGTATAGTATTGTTGCCATGTATAATGATCTCCTGGTTCTGCTCATTTCACTCAGCATCAGTTCATGCAAGTCTCTCCAGGCCTCTCTGAAATCATCCTGCTGATATTTCTTATAGAACAATAATATTCCATAACATTTATGTGCCATAACTTCTTCTGCCATTCTCCAACTGATGGACATCCAGTCAGTTTCCAATTCCTTGACACTGCAAAAAGGGTGGCCACAAATATTTTTGCACATTTGGGTCCCTTTTCCTTCTTTATGATCTCTTTGGGATATAAGACCAGTAGAAACACTGCTAGATCAAAGGGTATGCACAGTTTGATAGTCCTTTGAGCATAGTTCCAAATTGCTCTCCGGAATGGTTGGATCAGTTTATAACTCCACCAATAATGCATTAGTGTCCCAGTTTTCCCACATCCCCTCCAACATTCATCATTATCTTTTCCTGTCATCTTAACAAATCTGAGAGGTATGAAGTGTTATCTCAGAATTGTCTTAATTTGCAATCCTCTGATCAATAGTTATTTAGAACACTTTTTCATATGATTAGAAATAGTTTCGATTTCTTCATCTGAAAATTGTCTTCATATTCTTTGACCATTTATCAATTGGAGAACATTTTAATTCTTATAAATTTGAGTCAATTCTCTATGTATCAGAGAATGTATTATCAGAATCAGAGTATGTGTTATCAGAATCCTTGAAACACAGCAGGTTACATAATCAATATTTATTGAATTGAATTGAATTGATTTGAAATTAAGAGAGGGACCTATGTGATCTCTGAAATTCCTTCCAGCTCTAAGTTCTGTGAGCTTATAAAAAGCCTTTATGTAGTTCCTACATCCTGCCCATGCCCATGCCTACTTGAAAATGGCCAGCTTGAAAAAAAAAAGCAGAAACACCATTTGGGAGCCCATGGGATGTCTAGATGAGAAACCCATCTTCTAGAAAAAAACAACCCTGTCCATTTCCTGATTAAAACCTGCTTTCATTTTGGAGTAAGGATATTCCATATTTGTGTAGCCTTTATAGTTTATAAAGCACAGGGCAGCTCTGGGAGGGCACTGTCTTCTACCCTTGATTCCTTTGACTCTTTATCCTTATGATTTTCATGCACTTGTTGTCCTCAACTCTGTTTTACCTCCCCCATCTACCTTTTGCTTCTGAGCTTCTAGAAGAAGAGATTTACTAGAAGGATCAGATTTTAGGAATGCCTCATAGGACTAATTATTAATTGATGCAGTTTATTTACATATATTAGAGATAGTAAGAAAAAATGTATTTTAAGCCAAAATCATAATATCTGCTTATAATTATTTGTATTTCAAATGTACTTAGATAGAAGTTATAGTAAATTGTAAAAAAAATTCATATCAAATTATGACAAAAATTTCATTGACACAATTGACATGCATAGTCCCTTTGTTTACTGTGCTCCCTGAACCATTATAAGTTCATGTTATCTTTTATCAATTGAAACATTAATGTACTAATTTACTTGATCAAATTGTGAACTGATTCAACCATTCTGAAGAGCAATTTGGAACTATACCCAAGGGGCAATCCAACTGTGCATACCCTTTGACCAAACAATACCCCTATTAAGTGTGTTTCCCAAGGAGATCAAATAAAAAGGAAAAAAATCTATAAGTACAAACATATTTATAATAGTTCTTTTTGTGGTAGCAAAAAAATGGAAATTCATCAATTGGAGAATGGCTGAACAAACTGTGTCATGTAATAGTAATAGAATATTATTGTGTTATCAGAAATTACAAAGGGATTGGTTTCAGAAAAACATGGCAAGACTGATGAAAAACATGAACTGATGCAAAGTGAAGTGAGAAGAACCAGGATATCATGTATGGTAATGGCAGTTATAATGATGATCAACTAAGAAAGATTTGGTTACTCTAATCAATACAAATAATATAAAATAGTTCCAAAGGAATCATGATGTAAAAATACTATCTGCTTCCAGAGAGAGAATTGGGAATTCTGAGTACAAACTGAAGTATAATTTTTTCACTTTATTTTTCTCAATTTTTTTTGGAAATATGGGTAATATGGAAATGTTTTGCATGATATTACATGTATAATTGATATAATACTGCTTGCCTTCTCAGTGGGTGAGGAAGGAGGTAGGAGGGAGGGAGAGAATTTGGAATTCAAAATTAAAAAAGAAAAGAATGTTAAAAATTTTAAAAGCTGGCAATAAACAAGAATAATATTAATTACAGATAAATAATTTCAAGATAATTTGAGGAAGCAAGGAATATGAGTGACTTCAGGTAATCAGGAAAGGCTTCCCAAATGAATTGGCTTATATACTAAGCCTTGAAGAAAATTAAAGACACTAAGAGCTGGAAGTGAGGAGAAAGTGTTTCAAACATTGGGAGGAGTTGGAAATGGAACGTTGAGTTCAAGAACTCAAGTAAGGAGCCCAGTTTGGCTAAAAATATGGAGGGCATGAAAGGAAGTAATAAGAAATAGATGAATAGATGAACCAAAGTATGGAGTTCTTCAAATAACAATGAGTTCTTTCTCTCTGCTCCTCACCAAACTTTGCACTTCATTATCCATCATCTTCTGCTCCAATCTCTGAGAAAGAGATGTCTTTTTTTTTTCTCCATAAAAGCTAGCTCTTTCACTTTTATTCTTGATCTTTTCCTCTCCCATCTCCTAGAACTTCATGATCTGTCTCTCTGTTTCTGCTTTTTTCTCTTTCGCTTCAGGTCTCTCACAGGTGCAAACCCTTCTTATCTCTTGACTTTTTGTCCACAATCTCCAAATATACTAGGGTCACTCTTGCTTTAAAAAAACCTTTCAGTGACTTTGCTTTTCCCTATAAGTCTTTGTCCTTGATATCTCCTTGCTTTGCTAAACTTCTAAAAGGTATGTACACTTTCCCTTCCAACAGCTCATTTACTTACTCCTCAATTCCCATTTTTTCCTTTTCATGAGCTTGAAGTCCCAGTAAAATTGTAAAAAAAAATGGCTCCTCTAACTTGTTATAACATTTCTCATCTCTGTGCACAGACTGTCTCCTATGTCTGGAAAGCACTTTCTCTTCATCACTGTCTTTCAGCATTATTATCTTTCTTTAAAAATCAGTTCAGATACTCCATGCTCTGTGAAGCCTTCCTTGATTGCCCCAGCTGAAAATATCCAACATCAACAACTATTTTAGTATCACTTTGTCATAGTTTGTTTATGTGTTATATCTCCCTTTCTTTCTCACCTCCATTAGACTACAAGACTTTTGAAGGCAGGTATTTATCATTTTTGTGTTTGTATTCTTCACACAATATCAGGCACATAAGACAAGTAATAAGTATTTCTGGAATGTTTGTTGAATGAAGTAAGAAATGTAAATATTATCATCATCCCCTTTTTTACAGATTAGAGCACTAACATTCGGAGAAGGGAAGTGATTTGCTTGGGGGTACACAGTTAACAGATGACTGAGCTAGAACTTGAATCTAGTTCTTTGGATTCCAAGGTCAAGATTGTTTCTAATACATCAAGCTGTCTGCCAAATATAAAACAAAATTAAACAAAAAAAAGTGATACTCAGAGCTCAGTCTGAAAGATGCATAGAAAGACTCTATGCATCTCACAGAATCTGGAAAGGAGGGGACTTTAGAGGGCATCTAGTTCAACTTGAGGATAAATCTCTTCTACAACATTTTTGACAAGTAATTCATGTTTGAAGACCATCAGGGACAGGAAACTCACTATCTTATAAAATGGCTCATGACTTTTTTGTGCAATTCTGATTATTGGATATTTCCAACTAGATGTCCCATAGGCATTTCAAACTGAACATGTCCCAAACAGAAATCATTATCTTTCCTTCCAAATCCATACCCCTTCCTATCTTTCTTTTATCTGCCAAGGATTCTCACCATTATAGTGTTTAGAATCCTAACTTTGAAATCTTCACCTCTTCCCTCTTCCTACTCTCTGTATCCAGTCCAGTTTAATCCAATCTGCATCCAATCAGTTGTCAAGTCTTGTAGATTCTACTTTCATCAGTTCTTTCACCTCTTCCCTTTTCTCCATTTATACAATCATCACCCTAGTTTGAGTCCTCATAATCTTTTACCTAGGTAGTTTCAGCAGTCTTCTCATTGGACTCCTTGTCTTCAATATCTCTTCTCTATATACACTCTCCATATAGCTTCAAAATATTATTCATAAAATAGAAGTCTGATTATGTGCCTCTTGTTTATGAAATTCCAGCTGGGAAATTATTCTATAATTTTCTTTTTCTGTTTTGCCCCTACCTCGTTTAGGTATCAGCACATTATTTGTATCAAAAAAGGAATTTAATAAGACTCCTTCTTTTGCCATTTTTCCAAATAGTTTGTACAGTATTGGAATTAATTGTTCTTTAAATGTTTAGTAGAATTCACTTGTAAATTCATCTGACCCTAGAGATTTTTTCTTAGGGAGCTGATTAATAGATTGTTCAATTTCTTTTTCTAAAAGTAATTTATTTCATGCTCTGTTAATCTGGGTATCTGTATATTTGCAAATATTCACTCCTTTCACTTAGATTATCAGATTTATTGGCATACAGTTGAGCAAAATAGCTCCTAATTATTGCTCTAATTTCCCCTTCATTGGTGGAAAGTTTACCCTTTCCATTTTTGATACTAGCAATTTGATTTTCTTTCCTTTTTCTAATCAAATTAACTAAAGGTTTATTTATTTTGTTGGTTTTCTTACTTTCAATTTTATTAATCTCCCCTTTTATTTTCAGAATTTCAAATTTGGTATTTAATTGGGGATTTTTAATTTGTTCTTTTTTTTTTAAATCTTTTTTAGTTGCACACCTAATTTATTGAGCTTCTCTTTCTCTATTTTGTTCGAATAAGCATCCAGAGATATAAATTTTCTCTTAAGAACTTCTTTGGCTGCATCCCATAAATTGTGGTATGTTGTATCATTATTGTCATTTTCTTGGATAATATTATCAATTGTTCCTATGATTTCTTGTTTCACCACTCATTCTTTAGGAGTAGATTATTTAATTTCCAGTTAATTTCTGAAAAAAGATGCATTTACTATTTCTGCCTTTCCACATTTGATTTTGAGGTTTTTATGCCCTAACACATGGTCAGTTTTTGTGTAGATTCTATGTACTGCCACAAAAAAGTATATTCCTTTCTGCCCTCGTTCAATTTTCTCCAAAACTTTTCTAAAATTCTATTTATCTCCTTAACTTCTTTCTTGTTTATTTTGTGATTTGATTTATCTACTTCTGATAGAGTGAACTTGAGATGCCCCACTAGTATAGTTTTGCTGTCTAATGCTTCTTGTAGCTCTCTTAACTTCTCCTCTAGAAACATGGATGTTATACTTATTGGTGAATATATATTTAGTATTGATATTACTTCATTGTCTATCATGCCTCATCTCTTTTACTTAGGTCTATTTTTCTTTTTGCTTCATCTGAGATCAGGATTACTAGTCCTGATCTTTTTACTTCAATTGAAGAATAATAGATTCTGCTCCAGTCCCTTATCTTTATTCTATGTGTGTTTCTCTGCTTCAAGTGTATTTCTTGTAAACAACATATTCTCCTTTTTGATCCATTCTGCTATCCATTTTGTTTTTATGGGAAATTTTATCCAATTCACATTCACAGTTATGATTACTGTGTATTTCCCTCTATCTTATCTTTCTTCTTATTTGTTGTCTCTCTCCTTACACCCTTTTCCTCCTCAACATTGTTTTGATTTGGTTTACCACATCCCCCAGTCTGCCCTCTCTTCTGTCAGATCCTTTCTCCCCCTCCAACTCCACTGCCTTTATTTGTTCTCCCTTTCTACTTTCCTATTCAGTAAGATATATTTCTATATTCAACTAATTATGTATATTATTCCTTCTTTGAACCAACACTGATGAAAGAAAGGTTCAAATGATGTCTATCACCCACCCTTCCATCTTCCCTTCCATTTTAACAAGTTTTTTGCATTTCTTAATATGAAATACTTTGCTCCATTCTACCTCTCCCTTCATTCTGTACCCAGTGTACTCCTCTTTCTCATCCCTTAATTATTTTTCATGTCATTCCCTCAAATTCACCTTAAATCTGTACCCTCTCTCTCTATATATATATATATATTCCTTCTATTAATACTATTATTATGTACTATTAATGGTACAATTTTTAAGAATTATATGTATTGGGGCAGCTAGGTGGCGAAGTGGATAGAGCACCAGCCCTGAAGTCAGGAGGTCCTGAGTTCAAATGTGGTCTCAGACACTTAACACTTCCTAGCTGTGTGACCTTGGGCAAGTCATTTAATCCCAATTGCCTTAGGGGGGAAAAATTACATGTATCATCTTCTGATGCAGGGATGTAACAGTTCTGTCCCATTGAAATCCTTATGTTTTCTTTTCCACTTTTACCTTTCTAGACTTCTCTTGCATTTTGATATTGGAGATCAATTTTTTTTTATCCATTTCTGAAATTGTCTTTATGAGAGCTTGAAATACTTCTATTTCATTGAATGCCACTTTCCCCCTCCACCCCTCCCTTGGAATAGAATGCTTAATTTTGCTGGACAGGTGATTCTTGGTTATAGTCCTAATTCTTTGCCCCCTGGGAATATCATGTTCCATGATCTTTGATTCTTTAACATTGCTAGGCTAAATCCTGTGTAATCCTGAATGTCACTCCTTTTTTTTTTCTAGCCATTTACAGTACTTTTTCCTTAAAATAATAATTCTGTAATTAGCTATAACATTTTTTGAGTTTTTATTTGGGGACTTTTTTCCTGAGGTGATCAGTGGATTCTTTTTTTTTTTACTGAGGCAATTGGGGTTAAGTGACTTGCCCAGGGTCATACAGCTAGGAAGTGTTAAGTGTCTGAGATCAGATTTGAACTCAGGTACTCCTGACTTCAGGGCTGATGTTCTATCTACTGCGCCACCTAGCTGCCCCCAGATTCTTTAAATTATGATTTTACCCCATAGTTTCAGGATATCAGGGCAGTTTTCTTTGATAATTTCTTGAAAGATGCCATCCAGATCCTCCTTTGGATTATGGTTTTCAGATAATCCAATTATTCTCCTTGATCCAGGTCAGTTGTTTCTCCAATGAAGTATTCTACATTTTCTCCTATATTTTCATTCTTTTGATTTTGTTTAATTGATTCTTGATGTCTCATAGAATCATTAGCTTCTACTTGCCTAATTCTAACTTTTAAGGAGTTGTTTTCCCCAGTTAGCCTTTGTATAAAATTTCCAATTGAACTTTTTAGGAAGTGGTTTTCATTGGTGGATTTTTGTATCTCCTTTTCCATTTGGACAATTCTACTTTTTAAGCAGTTGATTTCTTTTTCCAAGTTGTTGACTCTATTTTTTTTTAAATAATTCTCTTGAAGCTCTCATTTCTTTTCCCAATTTTTTTCTACCTCATTAATGTAATTTTTAAGCCTCTTTCTGAGTTCTTCTATGAAGTTTTTCTGGGCTTGAGATTACTTTCCACTTTTCCTTGGGATTTTGCCCATAGATGTTTTGAAATTGTCCTCTTCTGAGTTTGTATCTTGGTCTTTTGTCACCATAATAACTTTCTATAGTCAGATTCTTTTGTTGTGTTTGCTCATCTTTTTCTTTTTGTGGGGGAGGCTTTCTTCCTTGCTTTTAAATTTGAGCTAGGCTTCCAGGGTAGAAGGGGCACTATCTCAGGTTTCTTGTTCCAGTGACTGCAGGCCCTGGCTGTTTACATTATGTTGCTTTGATGCCCCCAAAAGAATCTCATGTCTGGTGCCATATTGAGAGATGTGTTATGCTAGTGCTCCTGGAGGCAAGAAGGGTCTGGCAGTTTACCTGGTGCTGAGCTGGGTCCTAGAAGTTGTTTCTGGTATGCAGTGAGGTCCAATGGGATGATTCTATATTTCCTGGGGTTACACTGAAGCACATGCATCTGGCCTCTAGAGGCTGCCTGTTTGCCTGGGGCTACCCTTAAGCTTGGAGGTGGCCCAGAGCTGGCAGCTGGCTGTTTGCTTAGACATCAGTAGAGTTGGTGTCCACCTGTTTGCCTGGGGCTATGTGGAAGCATGTAGAGGTCTGGCCTCTGGAGGCCACCTGTCTGCCCGGGGCTGCACTGAAGCATATGGCTGGTCCCAGAGCTAGAGTCAGGACCAGGAGTTCCCCTTTGCTAAGGCATGTGGAGGGTCCCAGTGTTTTTTGCCTGCTCTACCACTCTGGGGCTCAGGATCTCCCACTGGTTTGCTGTGGCAGGGCTTGCTGGGACGCTTCCTATTCTGGACTGCCCTCCCCCTTTGGCCCAAATGAGACAGACCTTTCTTGTTGATCTTGGACTAAAAGATCTTTTTTCTAGATCTGCTGATCTGGGATTTGTTTCAAAGTGCTATTTTATGGCTGTTTGAAGGTGAATACAGAGGGAGTTACAAAGATTTACTGCTCATTCTGCCATCTTGGCTCATGAAAGCAAGACACTTGGATCTTTATTTTAATTGAAACTTGCCTCTACAACTTCTACCCACAGCTCCGCCACGTAAAATAAATCTAATCTTCTTCCCTATGATAGCCCTCTAGTTTCTCAAAGATCTCTACCATGTTTTTCTGAAGTTTTTACCAAGGGACCAGTGCCCACATGTACGAGAACCCGTCACACAGGAAAAGGAAGAAGGGAATCATCAAGGTCTTCGGACAGGAGAGCAGGTTGGGCATAGGGCAGGTTATCTGGCTCTCAGGTGCCCATATGTTCCCAAAGTAGATGGGGCTGAGGGACATTTGGAGAAATCACAGTGAGATTCACCACCAAAGTGAGACCATTAGAAGAGCCCCACTGGGTCAGATCTCTGGTCTGTGATACAGTGATATTTGGTCTAGGCAAAGGCCTGATGCTCCTCTCTGGCTTCTGATCAAAACATTCAAACATCCCTGGATTCCCTTTAGAACCCGTTATGAATCTGTTATCTAGGATGGGGGCAGGGGAAGGGGGAGACTAGAAACCATATCATTCAGGGACTGGTTGAAGGAAATGGGGATATTTATCCTGGAGAAGAGAAGACCTAAGGGAAGTATGGCTGTTCTCTTTAAGCATTTGAAGAAATGTCACAGGGAAGAGGAATTAGGCTTATTCTATTTCCCCCTCAGAGGACAGAACTGGGAGAGATGGGTGGGGATCATAGCCCAGTGAGGGAGGGCTTCCTACCAATCAGAGTTGCCCCAAAGTACAGCGGGCTGCCTTGGGAAAAGATGAATTTCCCATGTCTGGAGGCCTTTAAGGGGAAGCCAGAGAGATAATGGACAGAAAGGGCTTGGGCCAGATGGTCTCAGAGGTCCTTTCCAGCCCTAATGTTTCTATGTTCTAACATTTCATGTTCTGAGGTTCTAAGGTTGTATGTAATAATATTGTTAGTATCGCCCCCGACAGGGCTGTGGTGGGGAAAGTACTTTGTAATCTGTGTATTACATTAGAAATGGGGGCTGTTATTATGATTGCCAAGGTCCCTTTCAGCTCTAATGTTTGAGGGTTCGGCATTACTACATTTCCCATTCTTGCCCTGTGAGGGACAGGGGGCCTAGGATCAGGGTTTTCCCTCCCCCTATTGTTTCTAAAACATACAAATCATTCTGGGTCCAGCTCTTTATTTCATTAGTTGAAATGTACATTTGAAAACAACAGAGGGTGAGGTTTAAAAGCAACATGCAATTTTTATTACGTCGATCTCCCAAATTGCCATTATTTTGGTCCCTGCGGTGTTATTGACCTTGATTCTCTCTCATTTGCATCCAACATTTTTCATCCTTTGGAATATGGTGTTTTGGGACCTTTCCATCATTAAGTGGATTTACAGCCATTTCCCTGTGTGTTTTCTCCAAGGGGTTCTGTTATGAGATGCACATTAAATCTCCATTAATACCTCATTATCCGACTGATAAGATTACCATGATAATGAGGCAGAAATTCTAATTGTTTCCCTTTTTATTGTGCCTTTCATTTAATCCTATACCTGAAATTCGGTCACAAGCTGGTGAGCACCAGACAGAATTCCAGTTTGTTTTAAACCTGGGAAAGAAAGATAGGAGGATCATTGGTTTTTAGAGCAGGAAAAGGCCTTTGAGATCATGTAGCTGGCACTGGATCATCTGAACTGATTGTAATTGCAAAAGGAAAAGACAAAAACAGAATCATCCCTTCCCCATTTTGGGTTTTTTTTGCTCTGTGAAAAGTTTGGGCCATGAGAAGACATAGGGGATGGACTTATCTCCATTTATATGAGGACTTCTCCTGGTGTAATAAAAGGCACTGAGGTAGAGAAGCTGGGTTCCAGTAGAGGCTCTGACACTCGAGAAGTATTCCTGGATATGGCTTTCCCTTTATGAGCCTAAATTTCCCCTCTATCAAGTGTAAAGTGAAGGTAACTCCCAGAGAAGGTATGGATTTTCTTTGGAACAAGCACTTCATGGGAAGTTCTGTTCCCCACAGTTGAAAGAGTGATTCCCTTCTCCTCTACCCTGAAAAATGAAGACAATAATCCTTGTCCTACCTACTCACAGGATGGTTGTGAGAAAAGTGCTTTGTATAATCTACACATTATAAATGATTACCATCTCTTTCCATCATGGAGAGATTAACCTTCCTCATGCAGATTTGATCATATCTCTTCAAAACTTTCAATGTCTCCCATGTGGCATACTATGTAAAGTTCTCCTTAGTATGGCATTCAGAGCCCTCTCCAATCTTTCCTAGTCTATCCTCCAAGGTAGACTTCCTTCCAAATCAGACTCTCTACCTCACTTAATGCATATACTGGACTTTCTTGTCTTTGTGCTTTTGCTCTCTAAAATTCATGCTCCTAGAGAAATTATTCTATAATGTCTTTCTTCACAAGCATGAAAACCTTCAATGAAAATTGGGACACTAATAATTGTTGGTGGAGTTGTGAACTGAATCCAGCCATTCTGGAGAGCAATTTGGAACTTTGTCCAAAGGGCTATAAACCTGTACATATTTTTTGATGCAGCAATACACTATAGAAGAGTTGAAAGAGGAAAAAACCCTATATGTACAAAAATACAGCCGCTCTTTTTGTGGTGACAAAGAATTGAAAATTGAAGGGATGCTTATCAATTTGAGGAATGGTTGAACAAGTTGTGGTATATGATTGTGATGGAGTACGATTGTGCTATAGGAAATGGTGAGCAGGATGGGTTTCAGAATAACCTAAGAAGACTTATATGAACTAATGCAAAGTGAAATGAGAAGAAATGGAAGATTTTAGTGCATTGTAATAAGCAACATTATACAATACAATCATCCAAGACAATTCTGAAAGATTTATAATGAAAGATACTATTCATTTCCAAAGAAAGAAGTGATGGAGTCTGAATGCAGATTGAGCATACTTTTTAAAAACTTTATTATTTTTTTTGTTTTTGGTCTGTGTTTTATAACATGAAAAAAGGCAAATGTGTTTTGCATTACAGCACATGTATAATCTATATCAAATTGTTTGCTTTCTTAAGGAATGAGAGAAAAAGTAAATTTGGAATTCGAATTTTTAAAAAAGGATGTTAAAAATTGGTTTTATATGTAATTGAGGAAAAAATAAATAAAAAAATAAAGCAGAGTCCAAAAAGTAGAAAACAAAACAAAACAAAATAAAATGCAACCCTACAGTGATTCCCTATTATGAATAAGACAAAGTTTTGTTTGGTATTTAAGGTCCTCTACAATTTGGCATCACTCCTTTCCAGCTTCATCTCATATAATTTCCTTCCATATCCAAAATGTTCCAATCAAACTAGACACCTCTTTGTCCTCCAAATAGCTCGTGTTTAATCTTTAAAGAGCCACACTGACTCTCCTGTTAACTCTATTTCATTATTTCTTGTCTTTCTGCTTTGGATCACACCTTTTCCAAGACCAGAATAGTCCTATCCCCATTCTTCAAGGGTTTCCTCTCATAAATTCTTCCTTACCTTAGGCAACCAGAAAAAACCCTGAATTTGGAGCCAAAAGATCTGGACTCAAATTCAAAATAAAAAAATAGAGTAATAATGATGAGGTAGAAATTGTAATTGCTTTGCCTCCTTATTGTGCCTTTCATTCAATTTTATATTGTTTTTGTTGTTCGGTCTATTCAGACTCTCTGTGATCCCATTTGGGGTTTTCTTGGCAAAGATACTGAAGTGGTTTGCCACTTCCTTCTACAACTCATTTTACAGATGAAGAAACTGAGGCAAATAGAATTAAGTGACTTGCCCAGGGTCACATAGCCAGTAAGTGTCAAAGTCCACATTTAACTCAGGTCTTCCTGACTCCAAGTCTGGTGCATTTCACTGCTCCATTCAATTCTATGAATGTCGTCAAATTCAACAAACATTAAGCATCTATCATGAGTAGAACTGGGCGTTGGGGAGTTTTAAGTAAAAGGACAGTTCCTGGGCTTGTGGAATTTATAGTCTAGTAACATTTACTAGTTACCAGCTAGGTCATCCTGTGTATGTCATTTCCATTCTCTGGGTCTGCTTCCTTCCCTGTACAGAGGCTATAATAATACTTGTCCTACTTACCTCACCAAGGTGTTGTGAGTTTCCAGTGAAATAATATATGTGAAGTACCTGATCCTGTTAACTGAAAATGACTTTCTCCCTTCTCCTTGGATCTCAAGTAACACTTTATATTTCTTTTTCATTTTTGTAAGGACCTTTCCAAGAGACAATGTGATATAAAACCTATTTTCTTTAACTGAGGTTCACAACCTCATATGGAGTCTCATAACTGAATGTGGGGGTAATGAAATTATGATTTCTTATCGGTAAATGTTTGATTTGTATGCCTATTTTATATATCTGCGAGTCATGTAAAAATTTCTCTGGTGAAAAGAGGTCACAAGTGGAAAAAGGGTAAGAAGTTCTGATATAGAGCAGTTGTTCTCAAAGTGTGGTCCAGAGAATCCTGGAAGGTCTCTGAAAGCCTTTCAGAGGGTCTACAACTTCAGTTAGTTTTTATTTCTATTATGATAAATATCTATAAATATAACCCATAAAACCAAAATCTCTTTGGACAGATCTTCAATAATTTTTAATAGAATAAAGATACTCAGAATAAAAGTTTAAGAACCATTGATATAGAAGATGGAGGATTGACCTTCTAGTGAGGAAGAGCAGGGTTCGAATTTTCCTTATTCATGGATTGGCATCTAACTGATAATTTGCAGAGCTGTACAAGAGTGGAGAGAGTTTCAGCACAATGAATTTCCCACATAGATGAAATCACAAGCGTAAGTAAAACAAAACAAAAATTACTTAAGGCCCACAGTCAAGTAGGAGTGAAAGGCAGGATGTGAACTCAGGTTAAATTGATTCTGAGATTAACAGTATTTAATAATAACTGTTTTTTGCCTTTGTATTCTAAACTTAACTTTGTACTCAACTTAAATTTGTATTCTAAACTTAGCCTGAAGTAGGTGCTTAGTAAAAGCTTATGGAGTGTTTGTGTATATTCACTTTCCTGTCTGTTCCACTCTGTTTGTGGGACACCTCCTCCTCTCCATTCCCTGTCCCCCATTTTCCAGCTTCTCTTTATTTTTTGTCTTCTCCTATTAGAATATCAGTTCTTTGAGAGAAATGACTGTCATATTTTCTTACTTATTTGTATTTCCAGCACTTAGCATGTTCCCTGGTCCACAGTAAGTCCTTAATAAATGCTTTATCTGTTGATCTGTCTATTTTATGATGAGCAGATCTAAATGTTGTATTTCTCCTGGGGCCCAGCATAGTATTCTGTACACATTAGGCACTCAGTAAATGTTGAAAGTATCCTGATTATCATACTCTTCACAAGTAAATGCTACATTGATCCCAGATCAGGACTGAACCTTGGTTGCAACTTACTAGGTATAATCTTGGGCAAGTCACTTAATTTCTTTGACAACCTCCATTTTCTTATCTGTAAAATGGATACAAAAATTTGTAGTAATATGTAATAATAATTACCTGCTGTACAAGGTTATTATGAAAAATGTACTTTGTAAGACTTAAAGCAATATAGCCTTTTTCTTTTCCTTCCTTTCTTTCTTCCTTCCTTCCTTCCTTTTTTCTCCTTTCTTTTATTTTTTTTAAAGTCATGCTTATAATTTCATGTTTGTATAGAGCTCCATGTGAAAAGTATCTACCACTGCTGTCCCTTTCCTGCAATTTATCATTTTAGCAACGTACCTGGGACACAGAAAGGTTAAGTAGATTGTCCAGGATTACATTGAATAGGTGTCAGAGATGAGACTTGGATCCAAGTTTTCCTGATTCCCAGGCCAGCTCTCTAACTGCTATATAATACCATTTCTCAGATCATTATATAAAGATGAATTTTTAATCCTATTATTATCACCAAGTTAGAAGATTAGCATCTGCTTTTATATCTATCTTCCTATTAGACATCTCCCAGTCTATTCCCATGTCCTGCATGCTGGGTTTGGCTGACTTCTAGACCCATTAGCTCATTTGACTGAGCCAAATGCATTAAGCTAGGAGATGTTTGTGGCAAGAAAACAAGAAGGAAAAGATCCATTCAGTGTCCTATGTTCTAATATTCTATGTTCCAACGTCCCTTCCAGCTCTAACATTCTATGTCCTATGTCCTGATACTCAATGTTCTACTTAATATTGTGTTCTTATGCTCTAAGGTCCTTTTTAGCCTGAATGTTTTATGTTCTAAGGTCTCTCTCGGCCCTAACAGTCTGTCACTCTGCTTTCCTCTGGGTTAAAACTTCCTGAATTTCTGCTCTCAAGGGAACTAACTGATTATTCTAGAATGAAAACAGAGGTATAAGGAATGATCTGGAATTTGAGCCCTCATTTCTAAAGGTATTTTTGTCCAATGATCTTGGGTTGCCTTTCCCTGAAAAGGACACTGGAGCTAGAAGGAGAGGTGAGAAGTAAAATCACATGGGGCTAAGGAAAAACCCAAACCTGCTTCTCGCTCTCACGGACCACATTTGGCTGGATTCCTGGGAGCCATCAAACAACTTGGCAGCCATTGTGGCTCATGAATCCTTAGACCTGTCAGAAGTCAATCACAGCTGGCCCCTGGATCAGAGAGGAAAGAGGGTCCATGGTCTTTCCTCTTCCTCCAACCCCCCACCATGGCTTCATATTGAAACCACCAATTATTTACTTATTTCATCATTTCTGCCCCAACCAAGACGTTCTCACCATGTTTGGGATGGGGAGGGGACTCAACAGATGCTAATATTAATAGATTCTCCTTTTGGAGTTGATGAGTGTGGGAGCTGGGCGGAAGGCTCACCACTCCAGAGCATCACCTGCTGTCCTAATAATGAGCCCTGTCATTAATGACTGGTCCCCCATGGCTCTTGCAGCTGTGACCGCCGTGCCCATGCTGAGCAGACAGGCAGGCGGCTGCCCCTGCCAGGCTGCCAAGAAGAGCAGTTTGACCCCACAGGCGCCTTCCATGACATCCCAATCACTCAGGCTGGGGCCAAACATGGGAGTGAGGAAGGGTCATGGGGGACCAAGGAGGGAAACTGGGGCTGGAAGCAGCCCAACCAATAGAAGGGAAAGTTGAGAGAGAATTGGAAAGGAGAACATCTGTGTCTCTAAGCTTCATGGACAATCAGCATTTTTACAGGTGAGAGGCATTGTGGTGAGTGAGGAAAGCATTGGACTTGGAATCTGAGTAATCAAAAAGGGATCATAGATTTGGGGCTGAAAGAGATCTCAGAGGCCATCCAGTTCAACCCCCTCCTTTTTTACAGATGAGACAATTGAGACCCAGGGAGATTAAGTAACCTTCCTAGAACCACACAGGGACTAAATAATAGAGGCAGAATCTGAACACAGGCCCTTTGACTCTAAATCTAATACTCTTCTCCCATACCAATGGAGGATTATTCATATTATTAAAATCGTAAAATTTTAGAGCTGCCAGAGACTTTAGAACATAGAATGTTAGTGTATTTAAGGGACATATATAATCTCATCACACTCCTTATTTCCCATTTGGAGAAACTGAAGCCTCCAAATGTGATGTAATTTCTAAAAGCCATTCAGAAAGTCTGAATTTGTACTTAGGTTTTCTGACATCAAGTTTAATGCTCTTTCCATGACAGTATATTGCTTTCAGGCGACTGGGTGGGGGGCGGCAATGGGCAGAGTGCTAGACTTGGAGTCAGGACAATCCAAGTTCGAATCTGGCTTCAGCTATTAACCCTGTTGTGCGATCTTTGGCAAATGACTTGTCTTTTACCTCTCTCAGTTTCCTTATCTGTAAAATGGGGATAATTATAGTACCTCCCTCCAGGATTGTCGTAAGGATAAAAATCAGATAATATTTGTGAAGCATTTGCAAACTTTAAAGCACTAGATGAATTCCAGCTATTATTTTTATCATCATCATCATCTCAGAATACTTTGAGAGACCTGTGATCTCAATGATATATACAGTTATTTCCCTCCACCAAGGCAGATTGTTGCATTATCACCACTTTCTCACATTCTCGTTTACATTTTGCCATCAGTCTTCCATGAAAGATATCTCTAACTTCCTGAAGGACTTCCTCAAAGTCTCTTAATATTTCATTAATACCTATGTTACATTTATTCCTCACTCTTCCTATGGGGCTATCTGTTTGCCAGTCTTACATGTCTTTGTTGATGTTGTTGATGCCATTTCTTGTTGGAAGACCTTTATTGATAACATGATATATTCCATTTGCACCTGCCATTCATTTTTTTCATTGCCACTTGGATTGCCTCTAACAGTCCCATATCACCAACTATCTATATAATTCCTCATTTGATGTCTTGTCACCATCTTAAACTCAACTTGCTCCAAACTGAACTTATTTTTCCCAACCCAATCCATCCGTCTTTCAGATTTCTCTATTTCTGTTGAGGGTAGCATCATACTTCTAGTTGCTTAGCCTCCCAAACACGGTTCTTCATTCTTTCTTATCCCATATACCACAAAAGTTGCCCCATGGAACAATCATATCTCTTTTATCTTGTATATCCATTTCTATATTATCAATTCTACCTCCATAAATACACTTGTATCTATATCTTTCTTTGTATTGATCATAGTCACCATCTTACTTTAGGATCTCCTTATCACTCACCTAGACTGTTAGATTAGCCTCCTAATTGTTTTTTCTGGCTCAATCACCTCCTCCTTTGATCCATCTTTCACACAACTACCAAAATGATATTCCTGAAGAACTGATTGTGCCGTTCTGCTGCTCGCTTAATTCCAATTACCTCTAGAATCAAATACAAACTTTTCTGCTTAGTTTTTAAAGCCCTTAACAACTTGGCTTCAATCTAGGTTTATTATACATTACTCTAATTCACATACTTTATATTCAACCAAACTAGTCCTGTGTTCCTCTCACACAATCCTCCATCTCCTAACTCCATGCTGTTGTATGGGTTAACTCTCTTGCCTGAAATGTATTTCTTCCTCAGTTCTTACTTTCCCTACGTTTCTTCAAAACTCAGTTCAAGTGCTCATATTTTACCTGAAGCCTTTCAGGAGCCCCTTCTTCCCCAATTGCTAGTGCTTCCCATGTTACCTCTATTTTGTGCACACACATGTACATCAGAACACACATAAACACACATACACACAATATGTATATATGACACACATGTATATGGGCACATATAAACATATGTGTATACATGTACCAATATGTATGTGTTTTTTGTGTGTCTATTTCATTCTTGATAAAAAGTAGGAGAACTGTTTAGAATGTGAAGAACTCACAAAGGCATTCTCTTAGCCAGAAGGTACCTTTTATTGTTGTGAAAAGGTTACAGATAAAATCCAAAAATGATTTTTATGTTGCACTTTAGCTGAAATACCATAGAAAGGAAGTGGGAGTGGGGAGTAAGGGCTGGATGTAGGGGGCTAGAGAGGGATCAGGGAAGAGTCAAAGAGGAGCTAGGGAGGGACCTAGTTAAGAACAAACTCACCTGTGCATTGTGTCTACTTGAGTAGTCAAATGTATAATGAAACAATGGAGTCTGTCTTAAATATGCTAACAAGACAATCCTAGAAAACATTCTTCCTGCTATTATGGTTGATAATAGGAGTAGGATGGGATTTATTTAACATTTATGTTATTCCTGACAATTGAGAAAGAATGAGCTTGTTTAGAATTCACATCCTTCTGTCTCCCTGATTGAAAGTAACCTCCTTGAGGATAAAAATTGTTTTGTTTTTGACTAAGTAGTTCCAGTGCAATGTAGAGCACATAGTAGGCATATAAGAAATGCTTTTTGATTGATTGGTTGCTCGGGTTACGTATGGATCATAGGATTCCATAATTTATAGTCATATAATACTATTGGGAGAATATTAAGGATGTCTCTGTGTTAAGAGAGAGCTTGGGATGATTGAAAGTGCTCCACACAATTGCCTCTAACTCATTGTCTTCTTGTTGAATTCCAAAACTTTGAGACAAATTGGACTTCTAGTGAGTCAGGAAGCATGGGATTGTGGAAATGACCCTGTATTTGGAGTCAGAAGACTTGGACTCAAGCTTGACTCCACTATTTATTACCCATGTGCCTTTAGGCAAATTATTCAAACTTTTTGAATCTTATTTTCCTCAATTGTAAAATGAGAGATTTGGACTCACTGTCTCTTCTTCATCCATATTCCCTCCCTGGAATCAATGACCATGCTTAATCTATGATCCTACTTGCAACTTAAGTTCAGCATTGTATTTCCTATTTCCATGCATTTATCCCTCATGCCTGAGAGTTATTTTCTCCTTATCTGTGTCTCTTAGAATTCTTAACTTCTCTGAGGACCCAGTATGGTGAGGAAGGACTTTTTCATAGACTTCCAAGCAGCAGCTGGATTTATATTCAAAGGCCATGAATGAGAGTTCTTTATATCTGTCCCTGTGGTTTTATCTGTCTTTGTCTTTCTATCTTTCTCTTTCTTTGTCTCTATCTTTATCTCCCTTTATCTGTTCCTTTATTTGTTGTCTCTCCAACTGTCTCTGTCTGTTTTTGCCTTTCTGTTATATTTCTGTCTCTGTTTTTATCTCTTTTTGTCCTTTTATTTGTATCTCTTTCTCCTTCTCTCTGTCTTTGCTTTTCTATTCCATTTCTATCCCTCTGTCTTTATCTTTATTTCTCTTTGTCTTTATTTGCATGTTCTTCTGCCTCTGTCTTTGACTTTGTCTTTCTGTTGTTTCTCTCTCTCTGCCTCTGTCTTTATCTCTCTTTCTCTTTCTGTCCCTCTCCATCTGTCTCTATCTCTACTTCCTCTATCTCCCAATTTGTATGTCTTTCTATCTCTTTCTATCTTTGTCTCTCTCTGCCTCTGTCTATCTCTATCTTTCTTTCTCTGTCTGCCCCTCTAAATGTCTGTCTGCCTGTCTGTCTCTTTCTTTGTGTCTGTCTGTATCTCTTGGCTGGCTATGAGTGATGAGACAAGGACTGTTGTAAACTGCTAGCTAGAAAGAGGGAGAGTGAACAGGCATCTGAGGTTTACTCTCCCCTCTATGTTCAATATAAAGCACATGGCCCTACTACTGCTTTAGTCCCTATTGTTTGTATTCTTTCCTGCTTTAGGTGAAAGAGTATTGGAGACAGAATGGATTAGATTGTAACTTTGTGGTCTTCAAAAACTCATAAGAGTGAGCCTCTGGAGGGGACTGGTGATGGAAGTCTATGCCAGAATTTATAAGCAGTTGAGTCTGGTAATGACCCAAGCTTCCTTGACCAAGCATCCTTGAGGTAAGGACTTGTCCAACATCACATCATATTTAAAAATGAACTTGGTGGGAAAGGCAATAAATGTTTGGTAGCAACAGCTATGATAATAATATTATAATAGCATTTTAAGATTTGCAGGGTACATTACAAGTGCTTTCTCTTTTGATTTTCACATCAACCCTGCTGGATAGGTACTATTATTATCTTCATTTTACATATAAAGAAACTGAGGTAGAGATAAAATGCCTTGCTCAGTCACTCAGCTAAGTATCTGAGGCAGGATTTGAACTCTAGTCTACTTGACAACAAGTCTAGCACTCTATTCTCTGTGCCATTCAGTTGTTCCAAATCTGAGCCTCCCACTCCTCTGGGACCAAAGTGAAAGAAGAGAAACTATGCTGTAAAGGTTTGGGGCTCTTCCTATCTAAGACTAACATATACTCTGTAAATATGGCCTTCAGTTCTTTACCTTGGTGTTCGTTCTTTCAGTTTTGGGTGAAAAGATTAAAAGTTATGTGTGTGAATTCTGCAGGGTCAGGAGAGAGATCCACTAGTAGATCTGGGAGTAGACTTCATGCTGGATTTTCAGTTGGTTGTTTGTAGGTTCCCAGGAGTGAAGAGCAAGCTCTGTGACCAGCCCAGCAGAAACTGAGACAAGGGTGCATTCAAATATGATACAGCATTTGGACATGAACTTGGTGGAACCCATAAGAGAAATGGTGTTAGGTTTGAGCCCACTCTCCCTAGGGACCAAAGTGGCAACAGGTGTGTGGCCAAGGTATTGGGGGAAATATTCAGACTTCTGTTCTTACTATATTTTCAAAGTAAACATCTCTTTGTAAACACTAGTGGATGTTGCTTAAAAGGAAATGGAAATAAATATCTCTTTGTAAATGCTAATTGTTGTTAGTTGCTTAAAAGGAAGTGAGCTCAGCTCACCTGGGTAGTGATGGGAACATACCTGAGTGTGGACTAGAACAATAGCATTAGAGAATAACACCCTAACCCTTCAGGGGTACCCCTAGAAACCCAAGGGCAAATGTAGCTCTTGATTATGAGAGAATAAGGCCAGAATATTTGCTACGTGCATATATGCAGTAAAATTATATTTCAATTGCACTTTAAAGTTCACAAAGCACTTTTTGTACAGCAATCTTGTGAGAAGATATATGACTCTCATTTTGTAGATGAGAAAAGTGAGACCAAGAGAAGGAAAATGAGTTACAGAGGGCAGATAATGCAAAAGAGTGGAATGATCCCTTCTTTGCCCCCCTTGTTCCCACCTTTTATTATCCAAGCTTGTCAGTATGTTTGACATTTAAAGCCCTTCACAATTGTTCACCCCCCCTCAGTTTAGGGCCAGGATATGTCTAGAGACATGGACATACTTGCTGTTCCCTTTCCATGACATTCCACATTTCATCTCCATATTTTGTCAAAGGCTTGCCCTCTGCCAGGAATGCATTCCCTTTTTACCTGGGCCTTGCAAAATCCCTAGCTTCTTTCATGCTCTGTCTCAAATGTTCCTTCTTGCTTGAGATCTATCCTGTTTCTCCCAGTTGTGCTAGCACTGCCCCCACCCCTGCTCTTTGCATTATTTTGTATTTTCTTCATAGCTGTTTTGTAATTGCTGATCTGTGTTCACGTTGTTTCCCTCTATAGAACATAAACTAACGCAGCAACTGCTTCATATTTTGCCTTTGCATTCTCAGTGCTGAGGATAGTATCTGGCACTTCGCTGATTGTTAAGTGAATGAGTGACATATGCCATGGTCCCAGAAGAACTGAAATTGAGGGTCATCCAAAAGGCAGTGGCTGTGAGTAGGCTATGACACTGTGCATCAAAACTGGCTCAAGAGAAACAACCTAAAGGACCAGTTACATGATGAAGCAAGGGACATCTCAGTATATGTACCCTCTTAGTAGCCACTCAATTTCAAGAAAACTGACGGAAGTCTCCCCCAGCATGTTAGCTAGACCCATGGAAAGCATTTATGGGATCACACACACACACACACACACACACACACACACACACAGAATCATAAGGAATGAGAAAAAGAACTAAGCATTAATTTAGCACTTATTGTATACCAGATACTGTGCTAAGTGCTTTATAAATATTATTTTACTTTATTCTCACAAAAGTCCTTATTGTGGAGGATGGAGGTAGACGCTATTATGATTTCCCATTTTATACATGAGGAAACTGGAGACCCAGGGGTTAAGTGACTTGCCCAGGGTTGCAAAGCTAGTAAATGTCTCAGAGTGGATTGCAATCCATAAGACTGGAAAGATACCTACATCTGTGAGGACACAAAACACTTAAAAATATTGAAATAAGAAAATATTGAAATAAGATTTTTTTCAGAAAGTATTGTAATAATGTTGAATAAGGCTCCTAATTCTTAACCTGGATGCACTAGGCTGGGACTTCTCTGACTTTTCCACTATACCTCTATATTCCATTTTACACTATATAGGTATGTTAGCTTCCTGCGCCCTTCCCTCTTTACTTTTCAGCTTTCTTTGGTCTTTTGTGTGCTGTCGTCCCTCATCAAATTGTGAGCTTCTTTAGGGTAGGGTCTTTTTTTTTTCTTTTGTGTATCCCCAGCACTAGCACATTGTTTGGCACATAGTAGGTGCTGAATAAATGTTTATTGATTGACTGATTGCTTCCCCAGTGCCTTGCACAAAATAATAAATCAAACATTAGCCTATTTCTGATATATAAATACAATAATTAATTTAACAACTATTTGATCTAGCTCCAGTACTTCCCCCAACTCTGAGAATAGACTTCTGCACACAGTAGGTAGTTAATTTTTGTTCTTGTTGATCCTTCCCAAAACTTGTTCAAGATACAGACATCTTTCAGTGTGGTTCTAATGGTTTATTTCGTTATTTAAAATTCAAAAGCTTCCTAAATAAAGTATATACCTCTCTCCTCACGATATGGCACCACCCAGCTTTTTAGCTTCATTTCATCCCAATTCTCTCTTCACTTTGCCCCAGAACTGAGCTGGAGTACTTGCCAACCTCCAGCTATATATCCTGCATATACCTTCCTCTGTGTTTTGGTTTATTAAGTTCCTCTTGTCTAGAATGGTCTCCTCCTTTGCTGAATCCCTCATAGCCTTCGAAGCCCAACTCAAATTGTACCTCCTGGGCTTGCATCCCCACCTTGGGTGTTGGCAATATTTTGTCCTATGCAGGTCTCACAGAACACATAGTTTATAGTTTTTTGATACCTTTAGTATTTTTATATTTGTCTCATAATGTATGATTCAATAGGTGGAAAGAACCTTGAAGCCCATCCAGTCCCTTTACAAAAATAACTGAGTTCCAGCTAGAGGATGTGGCTTGCAAAGGTCACTCAGCTTGTAAGGGTTCATAGATCTAATTTTAGGATCTCTTTTTTGGGGGACAAGAATATCTAGGCTCGGGGCAGCTAGGTGGTGTAGTGGATAGAGCACCAGCCCTGAAGTCAGGAGGACCTGAGCTCAAATCTGGTCTCAGACACTTAATACTTCCTAGCTGTGTGACCCTGGGCAAGTCACTTAACCTCAATTGCCTCAGGAAAAAAAAAGAATATTTAGGATTATTCTAAGATTATTCTGCAAAAAACCACTTAAGGTCTTCCATAGGGATTAAAATTGATAACTAATATATGTGAAAGGATGTGTCTGATCATACCCATATGGGTGGGTGCATGTGAATTTATATTTGCAGATGTGAGCAATTTTTGCAGATGGAATGCTGTGATGAATAAATCATTTGAAAAATCAAAATCTAGGCTCTGTTGATATTACAGGCAGTGCTGTAGCAGTGCTGGGCCTGGAGTCAGGAAGATTTGAGTTCAAATGTGCCTTCAGACACTTCCTAGCTGTGTGACCCTGAGCAAGTCACTTAATCCGGTTTACCTCAGTTTCTTCATCTGTAAAATGAGGATTACAATGGTACCTACCTCCAAAGGTTGTTGTGAAGATCAAATAAGATAATATTTTCCAAGTCCTGAACACAGTGCCTAGCATATAGTACTGCTTAATAGATGCTCCC